>JAODKE010000088.1:9701446-9715142 GCA_026779605.1 Mormyrus hasselquistii
GCACAGAAAAGGAGCGGCCCCCCCCCCCCCCCCCCATCCGCTCATCCACCAATGACCTATAAGCTATTTATCCCCCCAGCCATGGAGCCGTCTTGTGTTTATTGTGAAGGAGCTGTCCGGGGATTTCATCAGAAATGCATCTCGGGGCCGATCCGCCAAGGCCACAGCTTTAGAATGTTGGTCTTGAAGCCTTTACGGACAGATCATGTGCTCTGTGTGTGTGTGTGTGTGTGTGTGTGTGTGTGTGTGTGTGTGTGTGTGTGGGGGAGAGAGAGAGATTGAGGTCGGCTGGGATGTGCCTATGCCTGTGTACATGGCCGACTCAGGCAGGGGTGTGACTGCGGCTGGGAATGGGCTCCTGCTGCTCTTTGCTCTGCTGTCAGAAATGAAGAAAAATGCAGTGGGGGGGGGGGGTGTTTTAAGGTAATAGGCTGTATTGGCTTCCATCTGCTCTGCAGTCCATTGCCGATTCACTGCAGCGTAAGTATCTGCTGTCTGTGGTATATCAGGACCTGGCAGGATCAGGATCTCTTTGCAGTGAGTCAGTGCTTCATCTCCAGCAGAGCAATGACCAGCTCTTGAAACTCTCATTGGCCAAGGGGCTGCGGGGACACGGGTATGTTGTGCTCAATCGTCTGACTGACATTATACCCCAACAATGTCGGACGCTGGATTCAGAAACAAAGTTGACACCCACAGATTTTTTTTGTGTGTGATGATTATAGGTCGCATGCATTTCGATGTTTTGCTTTTCTGTAAGTGCAGTGCTAGTCTCACTGTTCATTTTACTCCCACGTTTTAGCTTGAATATTTAAACCCACAGGGACTGAGGTCTAGTATGCAAACAATAATGCAACAGTGAAACAATAGCATCAACTCACTGAAGTGTTTCTGATAATATGGCGTAGGGTTCAGCTGGTTAGGGCATCAGTAAAGTGATGGCAAGGTCACTGGTTCAAATCCCCTGGCCATCACAATAATGTCATTGTGGGGACCTTGAGAGCACAGCCCCTTATCCCCAGCTGCTCTAGGGGATGGTCTGACCCCACTTTCTCAATTGTACGTTGGTTTGGGTAAATGTGGGCTAAACGTTTTATGCTAAAGAAATGTCTAGGTGTATTGCTTAGTGTATGGCTCTGCTTAATTTCCCTTGCCTCTGCTGGAAAGGCTTTGTAGCTTTTTGACTATATAGATGCATGTTACAAATGGCTGTTAACTGCTAGCACTTTTCAGATCCTTAACATTTTTTGTCCCACATTCAATGCACCGTGTTTTTTTTTTTTTTTTCTTCCATGGCCATCCTCGGACTGACACTGGAACTTTCTGTTTTTGGCCCCAGTCCGTACCAAGAAAGCATAGCCAATTCCTGCCATCAAGGTCATGTCCTTGCACTATGGATACGAGTTGTCTGAAGGCATGTTTTGCACGGTGGTTTTTAATTTCCTCGGTACTGTGGTGGTTTTAGTTAATTTAACGGGAATACTAATTTGTCCTTGGTTCATCCTACTTTGGCACAGTAGTGGGTAGTGGGTACTGCTTTTGTTTCCAGGAGAGTTAATTGGAATTGTGTACTTATGTACTGCTCTGGTTTAAAGTACTCACCTGGAAAACATTAGTGTTTTAAATTAATGAATAATACCCACCACTATCTTATAATGCATGGAAAAGCCTGTAATGATCCAGTCGCCAAATACCCTGTCAGAACCGGCCCTCTGATGTCTGTCTCCGCTGACTTGGATCTTGACAATACAGGTCAACGCACAGCGTTCAGTTCCTTTCTGCACAATGTGCTGGTGGAGAGGTTACTTCCCGGAACAGCTTGGACCTGCTGCTACTTAGCTTTCGGTTAAGATGAGGAGAAAGATTGTCCTCTATTTTTAAATCGAAGGGGATTTCCTGCCGATTGTCAGTCGTTTTCCTACCGCATTATCCTTCGAGACTCAAGCTTGTAAGATCCTAACCTTCAGTTCATTTTGAGGAAAGGGGCTGGACAAGCATAACGTATTAAACGGGAGTACGATTCTGACAACCGAAATGTAAAGGGTACCAGTGTTTACCGGAAAATCTGTATATTGTACCAACAATAATGTCCGGTCTGCTGAGTCAGTGGGTGACACTGACCTGGTGCTTCCATGGCTGTGAACTTGCTTCCTGCCCGCACTCTGTGGGTGGGGCTTGACTCTCTTCTCCTCGCTCTCGTGTGTTTCACCTAGCCAGGCTTTTCCTTATTATTCTTTTTTCTTTAGTTATTTATTTGAGAGATTGGCGTCTCTCAGTTCTCCGTGGTCTCTGTCTGTCTCTCTCTGTGTCTTTCTGTCTCTATCTCTTATGTCTCTTAATCTTTCTGTCTTTCTGTCTCTATCTCTTATGTCTCTTAATCTGTCTGTCTTTCTGTCTCTATCTCTTATGTCTCTTAATCTTTCTGTCTCTATCTCTTATGTCTCTTAATCTTTCTGTCTCCATCTCTTTGTCTCTTAATCTGTCTGTCTTTCTGTCTCCATCTCTTTATGTCTCCTTAATCTGTCTGTCTTTCTGTCTCTATGACTGTCTTCCTTCCTTCCTGAACTGCTGTCTTATTCTCTTAATTTGTGCCCTGTGCATCTTGGGATACGCTCCAGGCTCCCCCCACAGCCTTGTACTGGAAACTATGATGGATGGATGGATGCCTAGATGGCAAAATTGGGGGGGAGGGTGGTGGTTTGTCCTAACATGACGCACGATCATGAGCATGGGCCCTTTAAGTTGTGATTGCATTGCGTATTCGGCTGGCTGGCTGTAGTGCACAGTGAGTCCCGAGTGCAGTAAACAGGTGCCTTGAAAGGTGCTGAAAAGCACTTAATGAAACAAAACACTGTCAGATCTGTCTTTGCCAAGGCCCAGGGTGACCGTTAAAACAAACGTCGTCACCTTATAATGCACGTTATTGTAACACGGCAACGTCTGCCTCCTCCGTATGTTGGCTCTCAATGATAGCTCCCCTCTCCACCCCCAGTGTGAATGTAGAGAGTTCTGTTGCCATAGGCATTTTAGGTATGCCGTGATTTATAGCCTATTTCATTTTTGTGTGGGTGCGTAATGTAACCCTGAAATCTGTGTCACATGGTGAACATAAGGGAGAGAATTTGCTTGCCTGAAACTCCGTCGGTTAGGAGCTTGCATCCAGCTGATTATCGTGTTTCAGGCTGCGGTGGGGGCTGGAGTCTCCCCGGACAACACAGGGCACAAGGCAGGATGGGGACACCAGTTCATCACAGGACACACACACACACACACACACACACACACACACACACACACACACACAAATCTCTGTTCATTTCTATGGGGAAAACTCTTAACATGACAACCTTAGCCCCTACCCAACTTTTACCATTTTCTATACCCACTTGTCCTATGCAGGATTGGTTGGTTGGGGGGGGGGGGAAGCCTATCCTGGAAGCTATGGTAGGAAACAACCCATCACACACTTGGTAATACGCTATGGACCCAGATGACACAAGGAGATGCATGCAGTCTCCCCATGTCGAAACTGGAAGCGGCATTCGAGCCCCTAACCTTGGAGGTCTTCCCACCGGCTGAGCCACCATGCTGCCTCTTATGGCTGCATGACATACAGTGCGTGTCGCTGTCTCCCTTCATCTCGTTTGTGCTCGTGTGAATTAAAAGCCTGGGGGTGTACTGATGAAGCATCTTACTGCCTGTAATATCATATCGCAGTATCGCAGACGTGATACTCCTGCACCGTTCCTGACGGTCGTGTCACAGCCTGCCGCCTCCCTGCTCCCATCCAGAATATATCCTCATTTTTTTTAATCTTTCTCTTTCTCCAGTGCGGCCCTTTTAATCAATGGACTGATTAATGCACATTTTAAACGTGCCGGGCCAGTATGACCTTTGTTAAAGTACGGCTTTGGTAGATGGCTCTTCCAACGCTGTTCGGGATGAGGCTTCTGAAGAATTCCCTTTTATTTGGTACAGTGGTTTAGTGCAGCATTACTGCATTTGTAAAGGGGATACAGGGCAGCGCTGCTGAATAGTTCATCATTGGCCGTGTTAGATGGCCTCTGCGTAAATCCCCTTCCAGTGGGTAAACCCTGAGCGCAGTGCTGTGGTGTAAAGTTCGGCTCCACTGCTAAAACCCTTTAATTAGTTCTTATAATGACTAAATGGTGCTTTCATTGGGCTTAGAAGGAGAGTATCTGACAAGGGACCGGAGGAACTCCGGCTTTGGGTTGACGGGTTACATGAGCGCCGCTTCCGTAGACGCTCGCCATGTTGATCATGCACCCAGCAGCAGAGCTCCGACCAGTAAGCCGTCGTCTTCGGGGAGCGATGACTGCTCTGATGCTGACAGCCGTTAGTACTGCATGTTTGCTCTTGCACTTGAATGCATTCCAGCTCTTGCGACATTAGTGAGGTATTAGTGATGTAAGGTTATAGCGTGCGGTTGATCTCCCAAGCCTGCCGCGGCAGGGCCTCTAGCTGTTCACTTTGCTGCACTTGGCTCTGAGCAGCCATTTTTTTTCCTCCATGCGTTTTCCTCACCATCCACTGGCATGTGGGGGTGGTTTGTTTACATGAGGTTTGATTACATGTCTTGGCAAAATCACTGCAAATCCATGCAGCAGTCTTGTTTTCTCACACTCCTTGTGGAGATGACTGTTATTGATTACTTATTTGACTTATTTTAAATATCGCTCTGTCCTCCATACTGACCGTGGGCAATTAATCGAATTTTAATTTCAGTATCAGTATTGATTTTGGCTTCCAGCAATTATCAAAACAAAATAATGGAGATCAAACTATTATTGTGCTTTTTGTTTCACAGTGATGCTTCTGTTTGGTTTTGTGTTATAAATCCAGAGTACCGCTTTATAGCTCCTTTTATTCGTTTCTCTCCAAATGTATTCAAGGAATTCCATTGTTAAAAGTCCACTGCTTTTTAAAAAAGTTTCGTAAATGCATATTTCCAAAGTCGACTAATTTTGTCAAATAATCATGATCTGAGTTCACCATAAATAATCGTGATTATGATTTTTTTTCATAATCAATCAGCCCTACAACCTGTGTTTGAGTCACACTGTGGGTCAGAGCATGAAGGAAGTCTTCCCAGATGCGGTGCCAGTTCAACATAATGTATTTTATGTCTCTGTCAACCCTGTATCGCTCCTAAGCACATATGAAGATGGGTGGACATGTTACCATTGAGTTCTCATTACCATTTTGCATTTATGTTTCACTAAGAAGCTGAGCGATAGTTGGGATGTTATTTTTCTGGTTAAACACATCGTAATGATGTGATGTGGAAAAGCACGGGTCAGAAAGGCTGCCCGAGGAAGCAGCAGCTTTACTTCGTTCTGCCTGTCGTTCTCCTTCCTGAAGCGCTACACATGCACTTTGTTGTTCCCACGTTTTTCCTTTCGTTTGATCGGAAGATGATCACAGGCCTGAGCGCACGTCTGCATGCCGGTTGCTCTGGAGCACAGCGGATGCCACGCAGTCTTTTAGTGTATCTGTTTATTGTCTCTGCCCACGCTGTGGTTCTGATCATTGAGTGTGTTTGCTTGCAGTTGGGGGATGGCGGTCAACGTGTATTCTACCTCAATAACCCAGGAGACTATGAGCAGACATGACATCACTGCCTGGGTCAACGACATCCTCTGTTTAAACTACACAAAGGTGGAGCAGCTGTCCTCAGGTGAGCCGGGGGGGTACCTGCGTGTGTCTTTGTCTCTGCGTCTATGTGTGTGTGGGTGTGTCTGTCCGCGATGGTGATGGGAAAACCAGCAGAAGCACCACAGTGACTGTGACTTACGCAGGGCAGGGTCCTGGTGTGAAGCTCGAGATGTATTCACCACCACTGGCACTGAAAATCACCCAGCCAGGGAATCTCTGGCCATTATGGATTATAGTACATCATGGAGCTTGAGGACGTGAATCCCGATATATGTGTCAGCGTGTATGTAGTGTACTGTGTGTCTAATGTGTTCTCTCATAGGACTGTAGGTTTTGTGAATGAGTGTGTGAAGGATTACATTTTCACATTGACCTTTTAAAAGCTAGATTAGTAAGTGTGAAAATAAGATGATGTCTCTTTCTGTAGTTCCACTATTTAGCCTAAATGCTGCTACCCGAATGATAGGGTCTAATTTGCCTTAATGTTCATTGAATATGTACTTGGACTCAATTGGCTACTTATTATGCCATGTCTGTTCTCATTGGTGTTTGAGGTCCTGGTTTTGGTCGAATAAATCTAATCAAGAATGAATTGGTGTTATGAGGAATTAGATTGCTGTCCACTTAGCAAGCTTTTTTAAAATATACTTTTAAGGCAGAATCTTTCTATTTTTTTTCTTCTGAAAAATTGCCCAGATGAATTCTTTTGTGCAGACCTCACTAACCACCTTATTAAAAGTTCAAATTTAAAAATTTGAATAACTTATTGAGTGCAACATTTTGTATCTACAGATGGCCGAATATTTAGAGCACATTGAAAATGGAATGAAATCGGTATTGCTTTGGTGGACAAAACAAATGAAGGAAAACCACTTGGTTTATGAAAGACGTATTACTGTGCAAGCAGACTTTTGTTTTAATTACAGTGGAGGTCAACAATAGACTGTTTATCACAGGAAATGTGGGATGTGGTGTGTTCTGTTAAGTGTGTTAAAGATCCCTACAGTTTCCTGTCCTCCAGTTATACATGCATATTAATGGCTTAATAAACTCTGCATTAGGCTTTGTTGGACCATTTGGTGAAGGCAGTGCGGGTGCTGCGTTAGGGTCTTTCGATCGGTATCTGCAGAGCAGTGACTGAGCCCAGCTCCCATGCAGGTACTCACTGCTTAGAGCTCCCTACTGCCAGTTCATGGATATGCAGTTTCCCATTCAGTGACGGCAGTGCGGATGCTGCGTTAGGGACCCCCGGTCGGTGCCTGCAGAGCAGTGACTGAGCCCTGCTTCCCCGCACTTGTTCCTCAGGGGCGGCTTACTGCCAGTTCATGGATTTGCTGTTTCCTGGGTGCATCAGCCTGAAAAAAGTGAAGTTTCAGGCGAAGCTGGAGCACGAATACATCCACAATTTCAAACTGCTGCAGGCCTCCTTCAAAAGGATGAACGTGGACAAGGTGAGCGGGCAGCATCACCACCTGGGGCTGGATCCTGCAGTGTTTCCATTTAGAGCAATGATTCTTCTCGCACTCCGCAAGGAACCCCATACAGTCAACATTTTTGCTCCTGTCCAGCACTGCTTGTTCTATCTGGTTTGCTCTTAATTGTTTGGTTCAAGTGTGCTGGGAGGAAGCAAAAATTTAGACTGTATAGGGGTCCTTGAGGAGTGGGTTGAGAATCACTGCTCTAAATGGGAACATTCCCTTGACATTGGTTTAGGGTGAAGATGTACAAAAGAGTTATCTGGTGGAATGTGACAGATGTTTTCATAGCAGACTTTATGGTCATTTCAGATTATTCCAGTGGAGAAACTGGTCAAAGGCCGGTTTCAGGACAACCTCGACTTTATCCAGTGGTTCAAGAAATTTTTCGATGCCAACTACGATGGCAAGGAGTACAACCCTGTGCAAGCCCGACAGGGGCAGGACGCCATCCCTCCACCCGACCCTGGGGAGCAGATCTTCAACCTGCCTAAGAAGTCGCACCACGCCGCCAGCTCACCCACTGCAGGTGAGCTTCCTGCCAGCACTGGGGCCCGTAGGCTGGCGGTATGCTAGCTCTGTGCTCTCTCTGCATATCAGTCACTCGCTGACCATTGTGCCTCCAGAACCGTCAGGTATCTACTGCTTATATAAAGTAATGTGAAAAAGAAAGTACGCCCTCTTTCCCAGTTGAGGGGAGGCGTAAAGACAATTTCCCCACGGGGATCAATAAAAGTATCAATTATTTATTAGCAGGTTCTAAAATTTAAAATCAGTCTAACCTCAGGTGTAAAACACACAAGACATTCCACCGTGTCGTCATTTAGTCGACAAGTATGAGGCCAAAATGAAGTGGAGTATCGAAGTACACCCCATGATTCAATAGTCTGTAGAGACACCTTTAGCGACAATAACTTGAAGTATCATTAACAGTGTTACATGGTCGTGGTGGAAGTTTGGCCCAGTCTTCTTCACAACACTGCTTCCGTTCATTGAAGTTCGCGGGCATTTCTCTATGCACAGACCTCTCAAGGTCCCGCCACAGCATTTGAATCAGGCTGAGGTCTGGTCAGATGTGGCACTACGCATTGTGGCCAAACATCTGCACTTTGGTCTCGTCTGTACGAAGGACATTGTTCCAAATGTCATGTGGTTTGTTCAGATGCAAATTTGCAAACCGAAACTGGGCCGCCATGTTCTTTTTAGAGAGAAGGGGCTTTCTTCTGGCAGCCCTTCCAAACAAGCCATACTCGTTACAGCCTTTCTAATTGTACTGTCGTGAACTTTAACATTTAGCATGCTAACTGAAGCCAGTAGAGTCTGAGATGTAGCTCTTGCATTTTTTTTTTTTTTTGCAATTTCTCTCAGCATTGTATGGACCTTAGAGTGAATTTGAGGGGACGTCCAGTCCTGGGGAAGATTGCTAACGGTCGCTTGTGAATAATCTTTCGCACTGTGGAATGATGGACCTCAAATTGTCTGGAAATGGCCTTATAACCCTTCCCAGACTGATGGGCAGCAACAATCGCTTCTCTAAGATGATCGCTGATGTCTTTCCTCCTTGGCGTTGTGTCAACACACACCTGAACGCTCCAGACCAGCAAACTGCCAAAACTTCTGCTTGTACTGAGGTGGTCACACTTGCTGATGATCAATCAAGTGCATTTGATTAGCAACACTTGCCTGCTGCTGCTTACCCTCTTAATTCCGATGGAAGCAGTGAGGTTGCACTTAATTTTTCACACACTGATTCTGCATTTTAGCTTACACCCTGTTATATATTTAACAAAGCTAATATGTCGTGTTGTTCATGTGAAGTTGTGTTTTGTGTAAGACCTGCTGAGGACCATATCATAATGTCCTGATACGTGAAACCTTACAATTGACCGAGGACGTACTTTTCTTTTTCCATGTGATTCGTACACTTGCTCAGTCTGTGTACTCTGCAAGATCAGTATAGATCATACCCAGCTTTCGCAGCTGATATCTGGCAGAAACCCAACCTTGCTGGATCGGGGATATTCGAGAGATCCTACGTCACACCAGTATAAACGTAGTTTCTTATTTGTGTCTATATTTAGTTAAGCCTTTAATGCATCGTCTGTTTCGATGAATTTATTAGAGTAAACGGTTCCCGCTTTTGTTGTCGTGTGGATTGTTTTATTGAGGTGTTGAATTGAGCTGGACAATCAGATTTTGATTTCATTTACAATTGTTGCTTCCACTGATTATCAAAACAAAATTGAGAGAAAATTATTGTGTGGCATTTCAGTGATGCTCCAGTTTTGTCTGGTCTTTCAAATCCAGAGCCCCCTTTCCAGCCACTTTTTATGCTTCTCAGATGAATTATATGGAAGACAATATATGGAAGAGAAAATATTTGTGCTTCTAAATCCTGGTTTAATTCTGGTTCTGCTGCCAAAAAGCTACACTGAACGGCAGGTCGCTTTCGGGCTCAGCATTTCTAAGATCGCAGTACACAAGAACAGTTTGAAGCAGGAGACACTGGGAACGACCAAAAACTAGTCAGGTTTAGGAAAGAAGCGACTTTGTAATGCCAGAGCTGACCATCAACTTATCCGACAATCCCTCATGAAATCAGAGGATGATCTCAAGTTCCCGTGAAAGAATGGGAAACATTAAGTGGTGTGAAGTGATCTGCTAGGACAGTCCATAACGGGCTGCTAGAAGCAGGACTGCAGACCCATAAAGCAAAGAAGAAGCCCTTCATTAATGAGAAACTGCAGTTTTAAAAAAATGTACAATTTACACAAGCACACCCATAAATTGAGAATTGAGTGAAGCAAAAATTTTTGCTGTGGTTTCTTTTTTTTTTTTTACAAGAGCTCTATTTCAAAGTTCAAATCTTTTTAACATTCAAGAAATGCATATTTCCAAAATCCATGAGTAATTGTGTTAAATAATCGTAATCTCAATATCGACCAAACTAATTCTGCAGCCCTAGTTTTGATGCGCTACACCTGTAACCCGTCTCTTTTGTCAAAGTGCTGATGGAAGCAGATGGGCGACAGTGTTGTAGACTGCAAGCTCTGTTTTGTGGTCACTTACACTGCAAATGCACGTGAATGATGAATGACCACTGCTTTTTCACGCTCACATACTAACCAACGCAGTCCCTCATCAGGGCAGTGATGACCTGCTTATAAGCCGTGGGTTAACGCAATCTCAACACTGTAATGGGACGGGACTGTCTAACAGGTACATGGACGCCGGCCTCCATAGCTCTAGAAAAACCATTTTGGTTTAAGTGCATATTTTCATAATGTTTTTCTCAACATGTTTTCCCGTAGTTTGTCAGGTTGGTGTTAGCAGTGCTGTTTTTATAGTAATGCTATGCTTTTGTGGTGACGGATTATCTTTGCGGTTATTTTTCGGGAATGAAGCCTGTTAGCTGCAGGTCTGAAAAGTGCTACAAAATGTGGAGAACTGCTGGGAGTGAGCCCAGATGCAGGGTTGGCAGAAGCTCTGCCGCGTCTCCCGTGGATGCCGCTGATGCCCGCCCCGCCCCACCCCCCGCCGACACGTTTCTGTTGGACTGTCTTTCAGGCGCCACGCGGGCAGCTGCGGCTCCGAAGCCCTCCACACCGACATCCCGACCATCCTCCGCTAAGAAGATCCCGCCGCCGGCGGCAGCAGGGGCGATGGCGGCCCCGGCCAAGGGGGAGAAAGAGCTGGAGGCTCAGGTGGTGCAGCTGAACGAGCAGGTGGGCGTTTGGTGCGGGTCCCGCTTCACTGTGCCATAGAGCAATCGCGCAAAGGGAGCCTTTCAGCCATAGGTATTTCTGCCGGAGTAGAATAACTGGAATAGCGTCCTGCTTGCAGTATCGTTATGTTTTTGGTGAGAGCATTATTTGCTTAGAACAGTGTTTCCCAATCCGGTCCTCGGGGACCCACAGCCGGTCCATGTTTTTGCTCCCTCCGAGCTCCCGGCAGGGTACTAGCAAAAACATGGACTGTCTGTGGATCCCCAAGGACTGGATTGGGAAACAGTGTGCTAAATGAAGCTGAGGGAGGAGCCGCGTGTCCCGCTGCTTGCTGATCCCCGTGTCCACTCCGCTCCTGGCAGGTCAACACGCTGAAGCTCGCCCTGGAAGGCGTGGAGAAGGAGAGAGACTTTTACTTTGGCAAGCTGCGAGAGATCGAGCTGCTGTGCCAGGAGCAGGGCCAGGATAGTGCTCAGTTTGTGGATCGGCTAATGGAGGTCCTCTACTCCACGGAAGAGCAGGTGAGCCCGCTGGGTGCTGTCCCACCCCTCACTTCTCACTGGTTCAACATGTTCGGTAACGCTTTTCTTAAAGCACTCATGTATAATGCATTGTGGACACCTTCGTAATGCATTATAATGCAGTCATAAAGTATAATAAACACGGCCATAACTATTTATAACTATTTTATTGCACTATAAATATCTTCATAATGCATTATAATGGTTTATACTGGCCTGTATAATGCATTATGACGATATCTATAGTGCATTATGAGAGCTTCATAGAGCATTCATAGTGCATAATATACACAGCTGTTATGCCTCTTTAGTTGTAGCCGTGTTTATTATACTTTATGAATGCATTATAATGCATTATGAGGTCTGTATTGTAGTCGGTGTCAGAGCAGGTGACCGGGGTTAAACCCCACTCGGCACTGCATTAGCAGGCTGCGCTCAGCAGGCCCCGAGAATGCAGAGTCAGCTGGCTGAACCGCTAAAGGGGCTGCGTTCCTCTCTGTCATAGCCGTGCAGCATCATCATTCAACTAGACATCTCGGTTACGGATGCGCTCTGCAGAATGGTGCCGCCCTGCAGGTCTCAGAGTGTAGGTACCAGTCGCTGCACTGTCAGCCAGACTGGGTGTCGTGAATGGAGGGGGAGACACTTAAGGGTGGCCGATCGGGTGGAAAGCAGGAGGAATGAGACCGTGAGGCCTGCTGTCGTCTGTCTGTGCAGGAGGGGGCAGCAGATCCTGGGGAGGAAGCTGCCCATGCAGCTCAGGAGGAAGAGGAGCCCCAGCAGGAGGAGTACTGACTCCCCCACACAACCCCTACTGTCCTTTGTTTTTGTGAGGACTGTTTTAAGCTTTTATTTTACCACCCCCCTCCCCCCATGTTCCCTCCCCAGCCAATTTCTTCCTCTGAGGATCGTACACATAGAGTGGCTTGTCACGTGTGACCCCCACCCCCCAGTGAAGCGTTTGTGTGCTTTTGTGCCTGTCGTCGGAGTACCACCTGGCGTCCCCCCATCATTGGCCTCCAGGGGACAGAGAACAGTGTGGCTGCGTTCTGACCTGAAGTGCGTCACTCCACCTGTGACCTGTAGGGTTCTCGCGTGTCACATAGACGTTCCCAGCTCATCCCCCTCCTCTCATTTTCACGACATCTTGCAAAACGGTTCTGTTCATCATGTACGAACGCAATAAGTGTGGCCCTCGAAGGCCCCCCTTCCCACCCCCCTCCCTCAGTGTCATCATGTTAGTGTATCTTGTAGAACAATGAGAAATGAATGATTTCACTTTTTTACTTTCAGTATACTGAATGAGGAAGGCTGTCTGTACACTAGGCATGCTCATTTCCATGTAAATGGAGGATTATTTTGCAGCAGTTGAGGTAACAAGTCAACCTAGCTCGTAAGTTAGATTTCGTTTTATTTGTGACAGTTATTACGAATTCCAAGGAATTGAAGTATCAGTGAAGTCGATGTATAAGAGTTGCTTATTTAATTTTTAACAAGTCCATGGAACACTCACTGGGTACTGTAATATAAGTACAGTACAGCAGTATGATACTGTTCCTCCGTACATTTACTATAATTAAACTCCATTGCTCATGTACCGCTTTATTCATATATTACTTGTAAAATGGAAAGGAATGTAAACAAATGTACTGTTTATAGGTATAAATAGCAAAAGAAAAAAATATTGGGGATTTCTTTAGATGCAAAACATTTTCCTCGCAATGTGCCAGTCATTGCACCTTCCCCGCAATCTGCTGCATGTTAGTATTTTATTTTTTTGTCTTTGTGAATAACGACCTGCTTTTATCTTTTTACATATTTAATAAAAAAAGACGTTAAGTGAATTGTGTTTTTGTACGTTTAACCTGCCATTTCAAAGCTAAGGAGATTTGGATGGATTTGCTACAATAAAAAGTACAACTTTGAATGAAAAATAAAGCAGTGGCTTCACATGCTGTACACACGCTCGGCCTGTCTGTCTCTCTTCATGCTGTACACACGCTTGGCCTGTCTGTCTCTCTCTTCACATGCTGTACACACGCTCGGCCTGTCTGTCTCTCTTCACATGCTGTACACAGGCTCGGCCTGTCTGTCTCTCTCTTCACATGCTGTACACAGGCTCGGCCTGTCTGTCTCTCTCTTCACATGCTGTACACACGCTCGGCCTGTGTCTCTCTCTTCACATGCTGTACACACGCTCGGCCTGTCTGTCTCTCTCTTCTTGCTGTACACACGCTCGGCCTGTCTGTCTCTCTCTTCACATGCTGTACACACGCTCGGCCTGTCTGTCTCTCTCTTC
>JAODKE010000088.1:9715636-9729258 GCA_026779605.1 Mormyrus hasselquistii
GAAAGTAACATGCATTTTCCAGCCCAAAATTTAGTTAAGGGAGAGTTAAGTGCTTCTGGCACCTGACTAATCTACCTGTCTGACTAATAAATGCAGACTAACCTTGTTAACCTGAGGTGCATTGTAGAGGTGGAAGTTTTGCTGAGTTGAACTGTGTAGCTATCAAGGTAGAAGACAAAGATGGCTGCTTTGCCGAATCACTACCGAGGGCTTTGACTTTAGCTATTAGTCATTCTGTCTGTACTGCTGATTGGACGGGCTGCAGCTCTTCAGTTCTGTCTGTACTGCTGATTGGACGAGCTGCAGCTCTTCAGTTCTGTCTGTACTGCTGATTGGACGGGCTGCAGCTCTTCAGTTCTGTCTGTACTGCTGATTGGACGGGCTGCAGCTTTTCAGGTCGATACATACTCCATTTTTGTTATGGAGTGCTCCAGGCCGGCAGCAAGCAAGAGGAAAAGCAGGAAATCTATCAGCCTGTTTTGTGCTTTACTTCTTGTCTTGAGACAAAAAGCGGCACATTCTTCTCCAGCACATTGCAAGTTTATCATCGCTTCTCAACGAACATTAGTCTGAAGTAATCTTAGCGCTCTGATTATAAAGCCAGATAATGTGATGTTTTGACGAATACGGGAAGACATTGATACCAACCTAAATTCCACTTCAAATGGAACATACGGTTTACTGTCTACAGGTCCATCTGCCCTATAAATCACTAGACTTAAATAGTGTGCGCTAAATTAGCTTAGATGCCCTAATAATTTCAATACTGATGACCTGCACATACTGTAGCATGCCCGGATACTTTCAAACCCACTGATAGGCCAGTATCAATTGTTTATCACACTTACTCAGGGAGCATAGCAACAAAGAACCTCATTTGCAGTATCGTTACGTTGCAGCATTATGCGTTATGTTAGGTGCTAAATGTTGCATTTCCTATTTTCTTATTTTGCTCTTTTTTCTGTATCCTGTTTATTTTCCTCAATTAATTTTACAATATGAAGTGTGTGTTTGCACTCTTGTGAATGGTTTGTGTTAATTTTCTCTGAAATGTCATTTAGCTTTCTATTGATATGGGAGATGAGCAGTAACCAAGGTATCCTTTGTTATAGTGAACCTCAGCAAACGTCAGAGGAGACAAAGCTAAGGCACTTTTTCACGGTAGTAAATTTAGGCCATACGCCAGAAATATGGGTAGGTTTATAGTTAAAATTCCCATGCTGTCTTGACTGAATTTAGGACATCTTAAATGTGAGCTTCTCTGAACTCCACCCTCTCTGAAATAACAGTGTGCGGCTAATTAGCCCACCAGTGTCAGAAGGCGTGAAAGGCAGCGGTGAGTTTAAGGCCAATGAGGGAATCGCACTGATTCCACAGGTAGAGGGAAAACATTTGTAAAATGAGAAAATCACATCGAATGTGAAACGTACCGTAAAGATAGACCTTGACGAAAAAACTCCCACCCATAAGTGCTGATCTAGCCGTCTAGCTTGGGCTCACGGTAAAGCTGAAGGTACCACACTGAGCTGGCAGCTGGCAGCCTGCAGCCTGCGCTCAGATCGCTGGCGCACTGGAGAAGCGATCAGCGGGGGGATGCACTACATCTAAAATCTGACTTCTCATTTATTGATCTTAACGTAAAAGTCGCATTTGTCCAAATATGAAAAAGCTCAGCACTGAACCGAGTGTTCAGTGACAATTAAATGGTGGGATCACTTCAAATAATGGACAGAAAAGGGGGACATTATGGACGGGATGCCAGGCCTAAACTAGGCGATGATCAGCCTGCACTGTAACGGGGGCGGGGGGGCTTACTGTGGAGCCAGAGCCCCTTCCATAACCCCCTTCAATCCACAAAAAACTGAAACTCTCTGTTTCAGTTTATTGTAAAAGCAGAACGTAGAACAGTGTTTCCCAATCCGGTCCTCAGGAACCTACAGTCGGTCCATGTTTTCACTCCCTCCGATCACTTCCTGGTATCCTGGGGGTCCCCGAGGACCAGATTGGGAAACACTGACATAGACTAATATTCAACAGGCAAAGCTCAAAAAATGTGATACTGGCAGACAGTGGCCACTGCATCAGTATGTTACACTGGTAACTTTGTTTATTCAATAAGCAATTACAGGGGGATTAAGGCATGGACTTACAAATGCAACGTCCATCTTCTCATGCTGATTTTATAAGTTATTGAAATTATTAAAATGTTACACAATCTAATCTTTAAGTATACAAGCCAAGCATCTGTTTTTCAAGGGTACCTTTCTGTCTATCCAGACCAGTGTTTCTCAACCTGAAACTCGCTCATCCCCAGACAGTCTACATTTTTGCTACCGGGAACAGGGAGGGAGCAAAAACATGGACTGTCTTGGGGTCCCCAAGAATCGGGCTGGGGAACATTGATCTAGACTGAAGAAAAGCCAGACAAACATGAAGAGATCATGCAAACTCCACACTCAGACTCTGGGGCAGGAAACAAACCACAACGGCAATATGCCCGAATAAGCAGTACGGCCGTCAAACCTCAGTTCTCAATTTACTGAGCCTCATTCTCCATTAATACAAATCTTTCTTTTTATTTTGTATTCTGAGCAAAGAAATGTCTGTTATTAAATTAACATCCAACCAAGTCCAAACTTGAAGCGGCTCCTAGCAGGAACTGCGGTGATCATCTACCGACCAAAACCAAAGTATGAAGTTTGCTCTTTACACAGTGTTGTTTTTCCAGGAAACAACCACATACAGGGGACTTGCACTAATCACCCCACAAATAATGTTTGACTCAAGAAAATGGCAGCTCTTTAGAAATGCAATATTTATACAAATTCACCATTAGGTATTTATGATGAAATGGAATCAAAGAGTGAGACATATTAGGAACAAATAGTGCATACATTAAAACATAAGAAAGTTCATATGCATACTACATCCATACTGTTCTAAAACAAAATCTAACAATAAATACTTTAATACGATTCATTTTTTTTAAAACTCACATTATGCATCATTAAACCTGATACATTCAGAATCATTCAACATTTAGAACAATGTGCTTCGATTTGTTCCTTTCAGAGCATCTCATTCATTAGTATATTATAAAAAACTGTCCCAGTTCACATCCAGTGCTTTGATGTCATTAACAGAATAAAGCAAGAATCACTGGCAATGTGATTCCAACATTTTCGAAAAGCTGGAAGCTCGCGAGCGTCCAGTGTCCTTGTTCTCTGATCCAGAGGTATTAGTGTAGAGTAAAATGCACTGCATTTTGTTTCAGAGGGAGTCGTCTGCTATACTGATCTCCCTTTGGGTGTTATTGTACCATACCACAGTGCCTCCCTAACCCCCTTAAAAAGAAAAACTAATACTTTTCTGTCCATTTAAGAGACAAAGCTGCAAGAATCATTATATATAAAAAAAAAAAACAAAGGGCTTCATCCTGACAAAGATTAAAAACATCCGGAGTGAAGGCAGCACTGCGTTTCAGAGACGCTAAGTGACGCTGACACATATTTACACATTTTCATGAGATTAATGCCTAACAAAACAAGCTAAGAAACATAGTCGTGTTCTGGCCTAAACCTGTAACTGCCGGGCCAGCCACAGAGCTCTGGAAACCATATGACGTGTAGAAATGAAGGTACGCAAATGCAGTCAACAGAGCGTCCCTGTCAAAATGCTCCACCTGGGAAACCTGCTTCCCCTCGTGCTCCGTTAGGCTGGAATACCAAGCGGCAACGTACATTTCTGCAAAGGGCGCTAAACTGCGCCAGGGTTGATGGAACCCCCGTTCATTATTGTAGGTCATGTATCCATACTTCATCCTTTCATTGCTAATATTTCGCATTATTAAATTGTCAATAATTTATTTCTGTGTGAAAATATGATACTGGAGAAAACAAATCACTTTCAATGCCTATATTTTCTAATACTTTTTTTTTCCTTTTTTTTTTTTTTTTTTTTTTTTTTCCTTTTTACAGAGTCCTTAAAACTTCAACGCTTGTCATATGAGAATGGAAGACGAAAAAAAAAAAATCAAATTCAAGTTCAAATTCTCTGCAACATTTCCATGTTGACTACAGGTGAATTTTTGGAAAACTGTACGCAAACACTGTCTGCCAGGATGAAATGTGTTGTCTTTAAAGTAATACACCAATCTGCACAATCTCAGTCTACAATCAGACACATTCCACAACAGTCCAGTTCATACACAGCAAACAGTAGAGACCTTTGAACTATAATGATTCCACAGCATAGTATTGTGGTGAATTAAAATGAAGCAGTTTTTTTCCTCCCCACACCCTTAAAAGGAGACTTTTCTTGGAATTTCATAGGTTGCTATGTTTACGACCTTTGCTCCATGACCATATGACCGTGTGCCGTGGCTTTTAACCACAGGTCCATCTGTAATGCCAGGTTTGCTGCCAGTATCATATTTCCCAGAGTGCATTTCTGCAGCTGTCCTATCCCTCCTCCTGATTGGTTACCTGAGAGGAGCTCTAATGCGTATCTTGGGCAGTGCGTGTCTCTGCCTCCGATTGTCTCCGTCTCTGAGGTGCCGCCCCTCAGCCGCACCGTAGGACACGTCCAGTCTCTGGACGGTCAGCGGCACGGGGGCCTCCGCTACTGCTGGTGCTTCTTGTCCAGGGAGAATATGTAAATATTCAGATGTTCACTCAGCTGTTTTCCCTGGAGAAAAAGAGAAAAAAAAAAAACAGGGAAAGGAGCAGACAGATATGACATTTTTCCAATGGAAACGTTACGTGTAAAGATCTATCAAGTACGATTTACTCCTGATATTCTGTCATCACAGCCTCTGGGGCCAATCAGGTTTAAGCATGGATGCCTAGGCAACCGTTTCCTTAACGTATTCTTGGTGTGAATGTGGCTGAAAAATAGAGCAAATGGTAGCGGCCAAATTCAAATTGGGGAGGGGGCACAGACTGGGCTTAAGGAACACAGCCACAGGAAATGCGCAGGCAGTGCAGCCATCTGCTCCCTCCTGTCCCAAGGGCACATTAACCCGGTGAAGCATCACATCTTATGGTACAACAGAAGTTCCCTTGAAGGAATACGCAAGCACTGAGCCATGACACCTACTTCAAGCTAAGTTAAAGAAAAGCCTTCAGATATATGATCTGAGACTTTATACCTCTGTAGGCCACCAAATGACTGTCCTGAAAGGCTTTCTCATCGCTTGTCTGTTTCTATATCGTAGAAACGTCACTATTCTATTCCCAACTATCGTCTACATTCAGGCAGATCTGCCACGTCTACTTTTGACAGAAAGATGCAGGGGAGACACATTCACCACAGGGAGATACTGACTGGCATGGGGGGGGGGGGGGCACCCACCACCCAGATCCCATAGTGCAGGTGTGCCCGCGTCCCCAGGGCGCTAAAGGCCAGGAGCCCCAGGAACTCGCCGTGGGCCAGAAGCCCAGAGAGGACGGCCCCCACCATGACAGCCAGAGGCAGGAGTAGCCAGTGCAGAGCTTCAGACCGGGTGTTAGTCATCTGGCAGATGATCAGCCTGCACTGTAACGGCAGGCAAGGCGTGGGGGGGAGGGTTACGGGGGGGCCAGAGAGCCTTCTGTAGCCCCCATCAACTCACAATAAACTGAAACTGACTCACATCCTGTTATGTAGAGCGGTGTTTCCCAATCCAGTCCTCGGGGACCCACAGCCGGTACACATTTTTGCTCCCTCCCAGCTCCAAGAGCAAAAACGTGGACGACTGTATGGGAGGGAGCTGGGAGGGAGCAAAAACATGGACTATCTGTGGGTCCCCGTGGACTGGATTGGGAAACACTGACATAGACTAATATTCAACAGGCAAAGCTCAAAAAAAATGTGCTACTGGCAGACAGTGCCTACTGCATCAGTACCCTCAGACCGGTAAGTATTAGCCACATAGACACAGCCAGGAAGGGAGAGGAAGGGTTTCTTACGGACACGTTGGAAAAGGCCACGCCCGTCATCCACAGGAAGATGCGGGGGTGCTGTGCCAGCACGTCGCTGGGCGAGGCGAAGGCCCAAGTAGTGAGCAAGGCGAACAGGAGAGTGGGAGAGAGAAGTGGAAGGAGGCCCTCGTACAGGGAGCTCCTCTGCAGGGTGCCATCGCGGTGCCCCCTACAGGCAGAACAGTAACACTTCACACCCACGCCCCAGATGTAAAAACCCTCTAATGATTATTAAAGGCATAATGTGTCCAGGGATTCATTTGTAAAACATTATATCATCATCCTTATTCTGACAGCCCCGCGGTTACTGATTGGTTACCTGAGAGGGGCTTTTCTTAACTCTGATTGGATAAAACATCTCTGAAGCGTCCCGAGTGTGAATATGGCTTCTGACTGTCAGTGTGAGAGACGCCACTCACTTGTAAATGTTGTAGAGAGTCTGCGGCAGGGACAGAAAGGCGATGCACCCTAGAAAGAGAGAAATCCTCAAAAAAAATCTCACTCAGTGCTGTGATAAAGACCAAGCTGGCCCTTATCACAGCAAACACTGTTACACAATGACAATAAGACAATGTTACAGCCCCCTATATCCCTCATTATAGTCCTGAAAGATTGCATCTTCACTTCATTGATAAATCACACAGTTCTCTCTTCCCCTCAGTTCACATGCATTATTCTTCCTTTTTAATTTCTCTGCCAAAAGTCCTTCCTTATCTTAACACACTCTGTGATTGGATACTGATACTAAGCTTCCTGTCATGTGACCATTAAAAAAAAAAAACTGGCTTGCTTGGTTTCTGAGCCTCGTTTCCCTTCTTTCCTTTCCTGCCGTTATTTTTCTCCTTGCTGAATGCCTACTTCACTTTCCCTGTCTAGTAATGAATGTTTATATCTACGATTAATTCATATATAGCACAAGCCTTCCCTTTCACAGAACCAGCATCTGAACCACAGTGTTTCTCGAACTAGGGATGTCGGTGATTTTATAAATATGCTCGGACAGATAGAGACAGACAGAGGCCCATCACTCGATCGTGCGCATAACTCCCAATCAGCCTCTGCCCTCCCCACTGTCAGTGTTAATCAGGCTCATTCATACCTAATAATGTCAATTCCTGCTTCTAAAGACACACGATATACTCAGCTCAAGCGACCAGTCTCAAATAAACCAGCACGACACACACAACACTGCACACAGGCTCTTCTGATGGGCTTGGGAGTGACCCTAAACGAAAACATCGAGATGATCAGCACAAACTTCACTGCTAATAATGATGCCCGAAATGGAATGTTGCGAAAATGCGCTATACAAAAATAAATTTGTTGTTGTTGTTGTACGGCACTGTAAATACCCAATGGGCAAAATCAGCATCATCACATTCCCACATAAAGAGATGGCTTGTGCAAGTCATTATGGGAGTGAAAGGTCTCTGTGAGATGATCATGAGCCTTGACATGTGGGAACTGAGAACTATAGAAGCCGTGAAGCAGAAAGACATTGAGTCATCATAAGATGTTGATGTCCTCATATATCAATCCTCAGCAGCAGGGAAGCCAGGTGACAGTGCAGGGAAATGTCCACACCAGCCGTATTCAGGTCTATTCCGTTGCCTTAATAAATTTATCATAAAAGCAAAACGATCAGGTATTGTTCTGATACAGAAAGCTGAAAGACTATATATTACTGACAATAAACTATATATATTAGAATGTAGTCAGGACTATAGCCTGGGTTTGGAAGAGAGTGAAGTCTAGGTCTATGGGACTATAGCCTGGGTTTGAAAGAGAGTGAGGTCTAGCTCCATGGGACTATAGCCTGGGTTTGGAAGAGAGTGAGGTCTAGGTCCATGGACTCAAACACATTTTTATTGATGCTGACGATCTGAAAAATACATCCTGCATGTGCCAAGAGTAAGAGTAATTATACACTTAAACAGTTCACCCTGGGTGACCCTGCCAGGGCTAAGAGCAAGAATATACTCTACTAACTCTAGAGTGTTCCTAACTGAATGAATTTAGGTCTATGCCATAGACCAGTTTCAATAACGTTTGATATTAACACACCATTACAGGCTAACATCAAATACACTTGTTTTGACATCCAAATTTGGCTTTGAAATGTTTCTATGGACACTGTTATTGATACTGTCCCCCTAATAAGCTGTTTATTGTTATTTTTTATTAATGACATTGTATGGAACATTAGTTAGCCTAATCTAGCCCATCAGGCGTAATGTGAAAGAAACCCAACCTTTACCATGGCCAGAATAGCCCAGCCTACGCTCATATTTAACATGCTTCATACAATTATCTTTGCTCCAAATGCCATAGCTGGTTGCAGTTTTGGGACATTTTTATACAGATAATGGCATCCTCTGTCATGCTGATACTAAATGCTATAACTCTCTGTCTCTTTCACACACACACACACACACACCAGACACTATTAATGACACATTCAAACTGAATTAATTCACTTGGCCCACAGACATTTTCAACTGCTGATTTTTTTTTTTATTCTGGTGAATACTTAGCTTCAAATTTTATTTTTAGCTCTTAAAAATATTACCGTGGTCCAGACCACAGAGCCATCGCAGCTGGCTATGGGCCTGCATTTATTTGATACGGGCCAGCACACTGTTTTTCAATGATCCATTTACGATTCAGGGATTTAGAGACCCTCAGCAAATCACAAAGATGTTTATTCTCTAGTGCAGCTTAAATCACACACATGACTCAGCCATATGACCCTCTGCCATCACACACTGAAGCAGAAGGGATTATTACTGCAATTACCAGCATGTATGCGGCCAAGAAAACAAAAGGGTGCTACAGGCCGTTTCATGATTATTATACAAAAAAAACTGTTGTTGTTAAATGGCGCCCTCTGGTGTCCATTAATGTAACTGACCTGGCTTCGATTGTTTTCTGAATGCAATCCTGAGCTTTTTTATCTTGATAATGAAACGCAGTTTTCACTCGTCAGTTTACTTGGTCGACTTAGATCCATTGATTTAAAACTTACTTTAATTATTTTACTTTTAATTGCTAAGGTAGGATCATAACATACCGGGGGCCCTAATCTCGCCACACTATTTGTAGAACTGAAGAATCTGTGATGAAAAAAACCATCGCGATTTATCCTAATTAGTGGATGTTATCCGAAATATTAAAACATGGAGACTAACTAGCTGGCCATGATTATCTGAATTAAATTTATCACAAAAAAGCAACTGATATAACAAGACTGGCAAGTACATGGGTACATGTACAAAACACTCTTTCCGTAGGTGCAGTCAGGACCGGATGCTTATTGGACGCTTCAGGGAAAGCTGACATAAGGGTTAAAGAAAAAAGTCTTCTTTACTTCTCTTACTAACAGCGATAATTGCAGGGTTAGGACGCCACTCCCATGATCTGGTGCTCACTGGTTCAAATCCCATGTCTGACACAGTGATGTCACCACTGCATCCCTTGAGGAAGCCTCTTAACCCCAACTGCTCCAGTGACACTGTCTCAGTTTGCTCTCTCACCCTCACTGCCTGTTGCTTTGGAAAAAAGCGTGGATGATGTATAATGATTTAACTTCAACCACTGGATTATTACTGACAATCTTAGTAGCTAGCTAGCTAAATACCGGCAAGCCTCAGCCCGTCTAAAGCAGGTGGCTTTAACACAGCTTTTATTTAACTGGTCGGTTTTCCTCTGTGTCTAGAGGAGACACGTCCCTGGAAACCCTGGGTGTGGTGGAGCTAAGACTTAGTCAGCACCAAAACAAAGGGATTCGTAAAGGACCTACTTTTACTCATTGCCGCCCATTGGTTCCCGTTTTCCTTAGATGCCTGCATTTCCATCATTTTTTAATGTTTAAATGATGTCACAGTCATCCTTCTTAGAAGTAGGTCACGGGAAACAGAGGGGGCCAGGCTAGTGGCAAAAGGGCAGCTTAACGTTAATTACTGTGACACAGCCACACTTCACCAATAAAATAGAGAGTACAAATATAACGGTACCTAATACATCCATCTTTCAACCACTTGTCTGATACCACAAGGCCGGGGACACTCGGGATGGGATGTCAGGCCAATGCACGGCACTCACAACCAAACACCATGGACGATTCAAACGTGGCAGCTCACCAAAGCCGAATGCCTTTGGACTGCAGGTCTATAATGCCTGAAGGGGACCCGTGCAGACTGCACACACAGAAAGGGGTCATAATGTAACCCTGGGGGATGTGGAGTGCTACCCCGTGAAGTGTGTCGCCCCGAAAAGAGTGACAAAACTAGCGTGTTGTTAAAATCAAGGTCACCTTTATCTGATACACACATATCGGAGATATCGTCACCATTTTCGTCACCATGTGCTGCTACTATTGGAGTATGTGCACTATTATGTCATCCTTACGCACCAATTATATACAGTATTTTATATTAAGCACACGTCAACCAACACCACTAACTCACTAACTAACTCATTCTGTATCTAACGCACCCTTACTGCAACCCGGTGATTATTTATATTTATATATCACCTGTAAATTGTTTTTATTCCTCAGAATTTGTACCTTTACAGTACTCTTCTTTTATATTTTTATACCTCTATCTTACTTATCGTTTTGCATTGTTTTAAGTCTAATGTACCACTTGAGGCTGACGCAATTGCAATTTTGTTGCACTTGCGCAGTGACAATAGGGTCCCTGAATCTTGAATGTTTCACGTTTTCCCGGGAAACACTGCTTACCATTCTTGGTCCGTTGGCATACGGCAGCGTTCTCCAATTCCGACCTTGGAAGGCCAGACTGCAACACAGTGCACAGATTTCTCTACTCATACGCACGTACTAAGCCTGGTGATTAGCTGGTGGACAGAATAAGGTGTGTCTGAGCAGGGAAATCTGCGAACCGTGTCACAGGCTGACCCTCCAGGACACTAACTCAGGAGCCCTGACGTACCGTTGGACTGCGTGTTGTATCTGAGTTATAGATCCGTGTGTTTGTGCATCCTAGTCCACGATGTGCCCCAGCCTTGTACCCTGTGCTGCCTGTGACAGACAGTCTCACATGTCCCAGCCCCCCCAAAAGCAGCTGGAAGATGAATGTCTGTAATAATTACATAAAAAAAGAAAAGAATCCCAAAGCACTGATCACTCTGACACGGTGAATAAGTGTATCATGAGAGCGGCACCTTAATGGCCAGTCACGTATGAGGCTTACAAGAAGAATGAGTGATGACGCTATGCAAAGCAGACAACCCTTTGTGGTGACGTCATTTGACTGAACAGGACAAAAGGTTCCAGAATATGAAATTTCAATCATCTGTCATATTAGGAAAAAAATATTACCAGCACCAAATCGCAGGCTATTTGGTGTGGTGACCTTGAAGCACAGCAAAAAAAACTCCCTCATTGTCTGGTTACACCTCATTAGCAGAGGCGTGACACACAATGTGGGAACATGTTTAAGCTTTAACCCTAGTGAAACATTAAGTGTACACCCCTGTTCCAAAGTTACGGTACACGAACTGGAGCAGAGGTGGAAAATTCACATTGAGATAGTACAAATCTAGATCAAGGTTTTGTTTCAACCGACCAGTTGAGTATAAAGAGTCACATCCACAGATTACTCAACTGGTTGGTTGAAACAAAAGCACAGTCTGGATTTGTTCTTTCTGGACCTGAATTTTCTACCTCTGAACTGGAGTGCATCAAATCCCTCATCAGAACCATAGTACTCAAAAACACTGCATCCCACTGTACTTGCAGCTGCCAGTACAGTGTCCCAGCTAACAGGGAAATGTTCCCAGAACTTTAGCCAATGGTATGTGAGGGTGTTCTTAAAATTGGCAGAGAACGTTCTTACTGTAATGTTAATTTGCATGTTTTACATTTTAACAAAGGATCTGTCGATGTCAGCACAATAACATTATTAACCTGAATATCCTTTTAATGCAGATAATGTTGAAAAGCATTGTTCTATAATAAAATATCATGCGGTAAAAGTGTGACATGCGTATACTGGACAGATGCCTTCTAGCCTTGAACCCCTGACCTCTGAGGAGTAAAGCGACAGTGACATTCAGTATTCTACCATGCTTTCCATTGTTTTTACATTCTTAGTCTTAATCGCAGTAGTGGGCTAAAGTTCTGGGAACATCAGGAAGACTGGACTTTGAACGTTTCCATACCTTAATCATAACGTTTGGTAAACATTCCTAGAATAAATAATTGTTAGCGGGGGGTACAGAGTGATCTGTGCTGCATCCAGTAAAGCCTGGCAAATCCTTTTACTCGTAGCACGATAATAAAGTGAGGCAGGCAGAGAGGTGAGGTGGGGAACGGGATGAGCGGGACAGACACCTGATCCACGTGACACTTAGGTGCGGGAGTCTTACCGATCGCCACGGCGATTAGGATATCCGTAAAGAAATAACCGAAGGCTACGGGCTGATACCAGACTTCGACTCCCAATGCCGCTGTCAGCAGATACACCACTGTCATCGTCTACAGGAGAAGAAAACAGATTTCAGAGCATCACATGCATCTTACCGGTGCATATTTTAGCATTTAAGGTCAGGTGGCAAGTGTAGTATACAGATCACTTATACCGCTAACAAATAAAGGACTCGAAGCTGAAGCATTTTTATCCAGGAAACGTTTCTGAAATGTTATTCCTCTGCTATTACAGTAACGGGGTCGTGTGAGGCTTTACTTGCTGCCAGCAGGTTTGGGTTCATAAGAAACCACGCAACCGCAAAAGGCTGCACACTTTCATTCTGATACTGCTGACGAGGAGGAAGAGGAAGGAGCCAAGTTATGCTGAGGTGACGAGAGGGAGCCGTCTAGGCCAGACCGTCCACTGGAGAAGGCGGCTGACGTGCCACTTTTTCCCCTCTACGCCCCTGCTAATTCATACTCTCGTATCACACGCAGACTTTGCGGGAGGAGGAGAGAATCACCCCCCCACCCCACCCCGTGCCAAGATCCAGCAACAGATTGGCACGCTGACATAACCCAGCCAATAGAAAATTGCCTTCCTGTGGCAGCAATTTGTTCCACAAGAGATGACTCACGCTCTCTGCTTTAGAAATTCCATAAAGCGCCAGAGTACAAAGTAAGAGAGAAAAGCTTGGTTGCAGATTGAATTACAGCCCGAAGGTGTCTAAGCAGGTGTAATATCACTAAGGACTTTTCTGTGAAATTGAACACAGAATAACACTACTACCATTGTATGTGTATTTTACAAAAGCAAAGCTGCAAATTCTCTCTTTCTATTGTACTATTCTATGTGTTAACCACGTACTTGTCAAGCACAGCGCTAAATATATAGCGAATAATCATCACACACGTGAATTCCTGCACACCGACGTCTGATAGAAGGCGGCGTCAGAATCCCAAACACAGCTGGGGTCGCAGGAGGTCCGGCGCCGGACCTTGTCTACCTTCCCTCCTTCTCCGAGACTCTCGCGATCGCAGAAACGCGCCGCGTCCGGCAGGCCGGATGACAAACCGCGCGGAGAATTACAGGCGGCTGAGCCCTGCGTGCTTCTGGGTTCCCTGCTCCCAGAGGCGTGCTACAAGCTAAGAAGCTGTTTTTCCTGCATAGAGGGGGGCCGAGATGGATGAAGAAAGCCCCCCCCCCCCCCCCAAACGGTGCGCCCATC
>JAODKE010000088.1:9750242-9770014 GCA_026779605.1 Mormyrus hasselquistii
GCAATTAATTAATTTTAATCGAGTAATTTCTTATCGACAATTAATTGATAATCGATTAATTGCTTACATCCCTAGTGCCTACTATGGCATTTAATTTTACAATTATATGATTATAACACGTATTACTTTGATCATGCAGTATGGGAGAGTAGTATAAGCTAGGACTGGGCGATATGGCATAAAATTCATATTGCGGTATAATCTGAACCGTAGACGGTATATATTGCGTTATATAATTTGATCTGTAAATTTCAATATAACTATTTTTGAAAGAGTGACGCACAGTATGTCCATAGCAAAGGCATTGCAGCAGGAAGTTGTATAATAAACACATTTCAAAGTAGTCATGAATGTAGAATATTTATTGTGCAAATCTGCAATTATACAAAAAATATGAAAACAATTCCAGTAACTTCGCTGGTTTTACCTTATATTAAAAACACAGGCTGGTTTTGTAAACTGTATAGGTCAGCAGAAAACAAGACAGAACTAGACTAGTGTCATAACTCCAACTATATTAGTATGACCATCTCTCCCATGAAGGTCCTGTCAGGCAGAGTCCTGCACGGGTTCAGGTACCCGACGGGTGACCCACAAAGTTTGATGAAACGGGTGAAAAATATTCTGTCGGATATGGGTTTGTGTCGGGTCGGACGCAGGAGAGCTAAATTGCGGTTTTCAAAACATCATGTGCCAACACAAGACACCCTAGGGTGACAAAATCCCTGCATTCAAGATGATAAAACGTAAAATCCATATCAGTTTATGCACGCGCATTCCCGGAAAACTCTCCCACTTTCATTTTCAAAAAACGCCTGTGATCTCCTGCAGTTGTTCGAAATGGATACTGAAGTAGTCAGCTGAGGCCATCAACTGTGGACGATATTCTTTTTTTTTACACAGTAATGTAAAGCACTTGGAGTTAAAAGAAATTGTCCGTAGGTGTGCATGTGTGAGTGAATGGTAAGAGTGTGTGAGTGTACCCTGCGATGGGCTGGCCCCCTGTCCAGGGTTGTTCCCTGCCTCGTGCCCGTTGCTTCCGGGATAGGCTCCGGACCCCCCGCGACCCAATAGGATAAAGCGGGTTGGAGAATGAATGAATGAATGAATGAATGAATGAATGAATATAAAGCATCGCACCAAACGCTAGTCTTTGCCTTCACGTAGGAATTCCTGTCGGGTAATCAAAGGAAAATGGACAGCGCATGTAGGTAGTCTATAAAACCTACTAATGTGCAGGGTAGCCTAATGTACATTTTATATAATATTAGTTTTATTAACACATTTGATTGTAAGCTGGTAAGGCTATGTGTGGGCGTGGCAATATCAAACATTATTTGAGTTGGGAAGTGCAGTAGGCTACTACCATTTGTTTTGCTTATTAGGCTGTTATTAAGCAACATTTACGTTTAGCAATGCCTTTTCAACTGATGTTGCACATATCACTGGTTGTTGTGCAAATAAACTTTTGTGTTTCATTTTTAATCTGACTGATTTTCATTCGGGTGTGAGTCGGGTGTCGGTATTTATAGCGGATCGGGTGCGGAATTTTATTTTATTTCTGTCGGATAACGGTTCAGATACGGGTTTAAGTATGACGGGTGGGGCGGATGCGGTTTGTCAAAATCAGACCCGTGCAGGACTCTGCTGCCAGGTGCAGCAATAATCATATAAACAACAATTTTCATATAAATCCTATAAATTTATTATTTATTAATTATAAAATCCATTCATTATTAGTTCATTATTAGACGTCCTGTTTGCGTGTGAGGAGTGGAAATCTGCTGTAGGGCGGTATAATAAATCTCTCCCGTTGGCCAGATTGATATCGTATATCGTTTATATCACACAGTACTAGTATAAGCATAGATTTAAAAGAGCTATATTTCTTCCTGGTTGTAAACTGCGTGAGTGATGGAATCTGGGAGCTGGGAACTAAAGTGAAAACAATCAGTTGGCGTCTCATGGGGAAGCTGCTGTTTAGCTAGTTTTGTTTTAAAAGAAATGCCAAACAAGACTGTGTGGGATTAAATATTGCAATTTTTGCAATATCTGTTTTATTTTGGCTTATACCTGCTTTTGTCTGCTGAGTCTATGTGCATGTGGTACGTGCAATTAATAGCAAAGGTGTTTGATTTAAAAACAATGCCCCCATCTTCTTATCGTTTTGTTGTATGTCTCCTCGTAGCCTGACCACTTTAGCGACGACAAATGCAAATGAGAATTCAATGTATAAATATTTATGGAAAGTTTTAATATTAATGTGATATTAATATCACAGCCCTAGTGCCTACAAAAGAATTTGTAATGGTGTGGATTTCTGGTCATCGTTGATTTGCTCTCTGCTGTAAGACCAGTTTTTGCCAGTAGAGGGAGCCAGTGCTGTTTTGTCAAGGTGGGCCGTGATCCTCAAATAAGTTCTATGAAAAGAGAGATTGATGCTCAACTAGAGGTTTGATCTGGTTGAGTTATTGGACAGGGCAGCACTTGGCAGGAAATTCTGGCTGAAAAAGCTGCTGTTGCTTTTTTTTTTTTTTTTTAAATTCTCAAATTTACACAACACACTTCAGGGCCTAGTCTTTGTGTTATGAATCTGGTGTGCAGCATTGCTGACCTGTATTAATCCCAGTTGCTTCAGTAAATTTCGGTACATTTAACCATGGTTTCGGTTGGCTGTAAGCTCGGGCATGCTTAGTGCGCCGTCACTCTACCCTCCCGCCATTTCCAGTTGTGACGACGGCGGAAAGCAGGCGAGCTGTGGGGCCGGGTGTGGGTGAGGTGCGTAGCAGGCATGTGCACGTGCACACAGCCCGGCCTGGCAGCCTCCGCCCTCTGGGCCTCGGGGGAGCCTGTTCTCCCACCCTGCCTTCTGGGGGCTGATGGTGATCTTCTCGAAGGCTGCTTGACCCTGTGGTAGTACTATGGGGGGGGAGGAGACCTAAATAAGTCTCTAGTTTCCCAGAAATCACACTTTGGTTTCGTTTCAAGGAATTAAATGGGGCTCTTTAGGAAATTGACAGAATCGTTGCCTTTAATGATGTTTTCTTATTTTCTCTGGCACTTGATTAATGTCACAGAGAAGAGAAACCCACCACAGTTCATATCGACAAAGTATGAACCACGTGCTTAGAAAATGGCTTTATGCTTTCGAGAATTGTTGCAACTTGCTGAGGAGCGAAGTGCCGTGTGGGGGGGGGGGGAATTGCATGACGCTGGCTTAATGAGCCTTTGGCTAATGAGTGATGGCGCTTTAATCCTGCCGTCATTATAGCCTCGCGCTGCGCCGTTTCCTGCATCTGGCCTGAGTCACCCGCTTCCGCCAGCACTAGGCCGCCCGTGCCGCGTCCACAAGCCACACGGGAAGTTTGCTCTGTGTTTGAGCGGAGAAGGTGCGTCGTGTGACGTCACCACTGTGGAATGTTTGTGGAAGGTAGGGCTGGTCTTCGAGAGAGAGAGCTGGGACTAAGGACAGAATATTCCATCGGGCTCCATGCTGCTCCATTGCGTCCCAGTTCATTTAAAACTTGATAGCTCGGTCTCAGTCATTTTCCACAATAGTTTAAAATGCGTTTTTTAAAATGAATAGTTAAACTGGTTTCGATGATTTGAAAATCTCGTTAGTAGTACTTGTACAGTTGATTCCTTGTACAGTCAATTAATATTTTGACTAATGAAAAATGCTTTACGCAAGTAATTTGTCAGTACATGTGATTTAATTGCTGTTGACTCGGAACAGCGCAAATACTTTAAGAATGGAAACACCACGAGTCCAAGTACTGAATCATCTGTTAGTGGTTTGATGATGTTTGGTATTTTTATTGAGTTTTAATTAAGGGGTGTCTGCCACCAAGCTTCCTTAATCATGTTTATTTCTCTTTCGTTGGAGGTTGGGCATCTTCCACTGGTGAATGTTTGCCCCTCGTGCTGATGGGTAGTGCACTGCTCCGTTGGCGCGAGCTTCTGCCGGCCTCCCGCATGGTACGGCTCGCATCTGACCATTGGTCTGCTCCGGGGACAGTTTGGCCTCCCGCATGGTACGGCTCGCATCTGACCATTGGTCTCCTCGGGGGACAGTTTGAGTGAATTTGCCCAACATACAATCAAAATGTGAAACTGTGTGTAAATATTTAGCTTCATGGGCCGTTTTACGCGTCTGCTGTTCTGAGCGTTTTCATGGTAGATTGTAGCATTGATCTCCAAAATGATGCCTCCTGAGTGTTGTGCCAGTCCCTTTGGGTGCTGGATTGCAGGAAAAGGTACAGTGATGATGCCGGTCTTGAGTGGAGACTGTTAGTTTGCTTGTAGAAACTTCTGTTCGGCTGCCATCAACATAGTACACAACAGCCAATATGGAAATTATGGTTTCATTTCCATTTCATTAAAATCGTATACGAGACCCAAACGCTTCATGCGTTTCTTTATAAAACTGGTATCTGCGAGGTGGTCTGTGCTGGACTTTTCTTTGGCTCAGCCAGTATGGAAGGTTCATGAAGGCTGCTATCTGAGTGACAGATCTTTGTGAAGGTGTTGCTTTGAGGGCCTGGACGTCTTGGGTTTCAGAACACTCTGGAGGAACAGCTATCGTACAGCTGAAAGCAAATATCCTGTTTGTATGACGGACGTCTGCACAGAAAGGTCACGGAGGCCCGCCCGCCCGCGTGCCGCGCCTGTCACCCAGCACGGTGAGACGCGCCGCTCTCCTCTCAGCAGCGGAGCTCCGTGCACGCCCTCCAGCCCGTGGGAACCCGGTGACAGGCTCGGTCACGCTTTGGTGGGGGAGACAATGCTGATGCCCAGGCCCCACCCTCGGAGCAGGGAGGTGGGATGGTATTGGCTCCTGATGCTCCCTGCCGCCTGGAGCGCCGCCTCCGCCTCCGCCTCCTCCTACCCCCAGCTGCGAGAACTCCCTGCCCCTTATGACAGAAAAACCTGCACCCAGTGAACTCTGAGTCAAGACAGCCAGTCTGTAAGCCGCAGTGTGGATCTCACTTTCCAGAATCATCTCTGGTTAAAAGGCCCCTGATTCAGTAGGCGATCCTGTAGTTTGGAGTGTGGAGGTTCCACGGTGGCCCCGTCCCTACACATACAGGGCTAAGTATTAGCTAATGATTGGCCGGGTTAAGGATTTACAGCCGACGGCTCGCTATTTGTTTGAACCTCGGTGACCCGTTGTGTGACAGCTGGTCGAGGCTGTTGCTCTGGTTGTTCTTGTACATGGGGCGGAGCGACGTTTCTGGGTGAACCCGCGTGAACCCACACGGGCTCCCCATCCCCCCATGCGCAGCGAGTCTGCTCGTATTTGGAGGAATCGCAAAGCACGCGCTGACCCAGTGTAACTTCCTCGTACAAACCTCGAGGTTTAGCTCGAGCTTGTGTTCATTTCCTCCCCGTTAAACGGGCTGCATGTGGTTACTCTCCAGAACTGTAATCTTCTGTAATTCTCTTCAACAGTAAATGTTTGACAGCTGCATCAAAATAATTCGTTATTAATACAAATTACTTATCAATATCTGTTAGCCACACAGATCATTTCCAGGCAAACAAAGCTTCCAGTAGTATCTTGTGGGTGATCTTGTGAAGTCTGTCCAAAGCAGGCAGATGTTTTTTGCACCATCCTACCAATCAACCCCCCCCCCCCCAAAATAAAAAAAAGTTCCTTTTCAGTTCTTGATTTCTTGCAACCTGTAAATGTTTGTAACATGGCTGCGTTTTATAGTGTGATGCAAGTCTTTCAGATGGGTCAGAACTGATGGGTATTAGGTATGTAGCGGTATACAGAAATCTCAGTTCGGTACGAACCTTGGTTTTGAAGTCACGGATCGGTACGTTTTTTCGGTACAGCCGAGGTGGGGGGGGGGGGGAACACAAATTGCTTTTCTGTTTTTTCTTTCTTTATTAAGCGGTCGTAGCTTACTGAAAGTACGACTGTAAAGTTTGTCGATACTGCTGCAACCTACTAATAAAGTGAAATTTACTTAAGTGCATCGATATTTCCTCAAGTAAAGAAAAAGAAACATCTAAGATGCACATTTCAAATATTAAATGTACCCGATCTGTACTGTATTCACATTCGCAGCTTTCAGCTTCATATTAGAATTGTGCAACACAAATATTGTCTCTCAAAATACAAAGCATAACAAAATAAATATCCATCATGGTGCAGCATTTAAGAGACCCGTGCAGTACTTGTATTCACATTGACGACGTCCGGCTTCACGTCGGGACGTACACGCGCTTGTGTAGCAGCACTGCGTCATCCCACCCTTTCAGAATGTTGTTCGGAGGCAGCACACAAACACCCAAAGGTTCCGCATTTTCTGCATTCGTTTGGTACGTATGCGCACCGAACCGAAAGACCCGTACCGTAATTTTCGGTACAAATACTCGTAATTTTTACCGACTTATTCCTGTTACAATCCTAATAGGTATAACTTCTGCACTCCCATTCAGGAGTCTATTCTGAGGGTGATGTAAGGATGTAGCACATGCCATGTGAAGGGCTGGGGAGCTGGGTCTTGCATCTCCATGGTTATGATGCCATGATGACCAATGGAGCTGTGTCTTGCTTGCCAAGGGTAGGTATTTGATGCAATAGGGCTTTCTGAGCTGCTGGCCCGACCTGCTTGCAGCTGCCGATGGGAGCTGCGACCAGAGCAGTTCAAAGTACTTACACGGATTCAGGGATCTCGATTCTGCTCCGAGTGCTTGGGAAATGTGGAAATGCTCAGTTCCTGAGTAAGATCGCTCCTAGCCCCCTCATTCCTGAGAATAAGCGGGGAAGGATGCATTCCATGAATGGGGCTCTCCCACGTAATCTGGCTGCATCCCTCAGCCACTCGCCAGCTGCTTACTGGAAGAGCCAAGTCAGTCCGGCCGGCCTCTGAGCTCACTCGGAGTTCATCCGTTCAGACCGCATCTTTGCATTTACATTTATTTGGCAGCAGCTTTTCTCCCGAGTGACTAACAGGTCAACACAAATACAGTGATGTTAAAGAAAATACAGGCTCGTTCAGTCCAATGTTTTGTTTTCGTACATCAGGACATTTAAAAAGATCTGGTCTGTACTAGGTCCTAAAGAGAGGTGTTGAATAATGCATAAAATTCCACAATGTTATTCAACCAAAAATGTGCAAATATGCAGAACCAATGTGTGGAGGACAACTACAAGCTGAATTCCCGGCGCTTGTGGAACCACAGTAATAATAATCATTTTCTGTCTTGGGTCTTTTTGGAGGAATTCTTGCCTACTCTCCTATACCAATGCTGTAGTTCATTGTTGTGTGACATTGTTTTATGCACATCAGTTCTTAATGGTCTGAAATGTAAATATCAGCTTAGCCATTGTAAATCCTTGCTGCTCTGTCATTCCAGCCATTCACGTGTAGATTTGCTCGTGTTTCTGGGATTATTGTCCTACGGAATGACCCAATTTTGACAGACTATACCTAAATAGAGAATTTCACAGTAAACTCGATGACTGGTAGTTGCCCCTGTCCTTTGGCTGCAAACCAACCCCTAGTCATCAGACCCCTACGGCCGTGCTTCACGGTCGGCATGAGGTGTTTGTGCTCATACACTTTTGTCTTTGCCAAATGTTATGAATTTTGACAAAACATCTTTTGTGTTGTTTTTCCAAAGGACATTGTTCTGGAAATCTTGTGGTTTGTTCTGGCTAACCTTCCATGAAAGACCCTTCTCTCTGTTTTTTTTCCCCCTGAGTTAGCCAGGAGCCGTTTATCCCTAGATGTAACTCTTGGGTCCTCTGAGATTTTTCTGAGTGTTGTGCAGTCTGACATTGGGGTGGATTTGCTGAGGCGCCCACTTCTGGAAATGGTCTAGGATATTCCCAATTCGTAAATAACATCTCTCGCTGTCAGATGATGAATTTCAAATTGTTTAAAGCGGCTTTGTAACCCTTCCAAGATTGAGCTGCAACAAACCCATCTCTGAGATCATCGAAGTCTTTCTGCTTGGAATGGTCTTAACACATCCCTTAATGCACCAGACCGCCAAATTGCCAAAGATTCTGCTTTTATATAGTTGGTCACATTTTATGATGACCGACTAATCAAGTACATTTGATAATTACTACCAGGTGCAGCTAAGCATTTTAATTCCTTTGGAAAGTGTAAGCGTGTACATACTTTTCTTCCCTCGCGGCATGTGCCATTTGACTTGCTTTGTGTTGATTCTGTTGTGCTTAACTGTTATCATCTGAAGCTGCATTTGTGTAATTTTGGATGCTTTTAAGGACCAAAAGATTGTCCTGATACGTAAAACTGTATAACTGAAAGCGTGTTTTCTTTCAGATTGACATTGACTTGTTACTGTAATAAAAAAGGTCATGTTTAGAATAAAGGAGTTAAATACCCGTGTAGCTAAAGCTAGATAACGTCGTAATGCGGCAGCTGTCAAAGCTGAACACGTGTGTCCACACCGGAAATCTGCCCCCTGAAAGTTGGTAGGTCGAGGCAGGCATGCAGGTTGTGAGATTGGGCACAAAATACCCTTCTTGGAGAGCAGAAACAATTCCTAGATCCTGAAGCTCAGGAGGAACTTGTGCAGCCACACGAGGCAAAATATTGAAGATGGAAGAGATTGTGACTCTTCAGGTCTGGAAGTGCCATAGGTGCAGTTGGTGTGAGAGTGTTTCTAGTTTTCCTTCTTGGATTTATTAGAAAGCTCAGTTTTATTTATTTATTTTGGAAATCATGGCGAATTGGACTAGCCATGGTTGAGGATTATCTGACAGTGCTGCAGGCCCGGGAGTACATTTTGAATTTTAAGAATACTTGCGTGATTGGCAGCCTTCAAATTTTTGAAGATTTTGATTATAGACTCCTGTCACTCATCTAACATGCATTTCCTCATTTTTATTTTGCCTTAATTGCCTTTATTGCATAACATCGAGTCAGGAATCTGTCAAAAGGGACTGACTTCCGCAAATTTATTCAAGTAGCCAGAAAGTAGTGAAATATTATGTGAATTACAAGAATGCAGCAATATAGTTTTTGCACACACACTCACACACACTAGTTTGGGTTTTGCTGTATAAATGGACAGACTCTGTAATGTTAGACATAGCTGAGACCAAAGTCGGCATTTCGCTGCATGTTTGATGATGGTGTTTGGGTTTTATACCGTTAGCTGTGTCGTCACTGTCGTGACTTGACGTTGTGGCTGTTTTGTTTGGCATGTTTGAGATGTTATAAGTGACTGCTAATTTCTGCGGATTTGCGTAAACCGTGATCATAAGCGATAAACTCAGAATAGGCTACCACCTGTCGGCTGGCGTTCTTGTGCTGCGGGTGTCTTAATACGTTTTTTTTTTTTTTTTTTTTAATAATTTTATTTAATTACTCTCCTTATTTTCCTCACTTAAGACAGGCTAATATTATAGGTTTCACCTCTCGGTCTGTTACACACAACATGCGTAGACTGTTGCCCATGGTGGGCCAGGCCCGTAGTAGAATCTTATAATTAATATTCAAATGAAAAATCCATTATTTCATAAACATTCAAATGCCCTTTTGAAAGTAGGTTCCCAGCAGACTGTGCTTAGAGAAATAACACAGACTTGGGTTGGGATGCTTGCTTGTCAATGCCTTGTTATAATTAATCCCACAGTTCTTATAAAATATGTTTTTGTTAAGGGCATTTAAGTAGGAGTGTTTATAGTCTTTATGTTACATGGCATAAACAACCAATAATGATGTATCTGGTAAATCACTTGTTACAGTGCATAATAATACTAATAAATACATTAGTGTAACATTAAATAAAACGTAGCTCCATATTAATCTTAATTTTTTTTTGTCAGCCAGTAGTAGCTGTTTATATGGAGACCCTTCATTGTAATACTGATGTAACCTTTTTTCCAGTGCTGCTCTTTATTAGAATCGCTTTGATGTCTAAAGCAGGTGCTGTTCTGATTTATGCAAGTGTGACCTTTTGCGTTTCATGTGTGTTTTTGGAAAGTTTGTTTCGAAACAATGTCATCGCATTCGCAACAGTCCCATGAATTAGTTTCTAAGGTTGCCCGTGTGTCTGTGTTGCGTAAGTGGTTCTGGTTCAGCGTAAAGAGCCCAGCGTAAGCACACAGGTACGTGTTTTATCGGGTTGGTCTTCTGAAGGATCTCCTTGGCGAAATAAGTTGTTCTTGTCTGGAGGGGTAAACACTTAGGGGAGCTCTGCTATGGTGGAACCAGGAGGCTGAGGTCATGAATGGCGTTCTCTCTCTCTCTCTAACAATTTCTTGTCTTAGTTTAGACTTATTCTTAAGAATGCATAGGGTTCTCAGCACTGTGATTTGCACGCATTCTGGGACCAGCGACTTCCTCGTTACCCCTCAGCTCTCATGCCCTTCACGTTCCGGCACCTTCTGATTTTAGAAATTAAGCGCTGCTTTTATCCAATTAAACGACTGGAGAAGCAGTGTCGGCGGTGACATCAGTCTGCTGGCCGCGGGATTGGCTGCGGGCCGGTGAGTCCTATGTCATGGAACCGTATACCTCAACTTTTAACAGAAATTTACAGTCTAAAGGTGCATATCCCCCTATGAGTGGGGACTGAACCCACTAAAGGTGCATATCCCCCTATGAGTGGGCACTGAACCCACGCAGGCATATGTCTGTGTCTAGGATCATGTCCCACGCCATAATTACTTGCCCATCCCGGCACATGCATACCCGCTCCCTCAGTCACACACAGTGTACACGTTACACCAGTGTTTCTCAATCCGGTCCACATTTTTGCTCTTTCCCAGTTCCCCACCAGACAGTCCACACGGACATTCTTGGGGTCCATGAGGACCAGGTTGCGAGAGACTGCTTAACAGACGTGGGGGACGCGGTGGGTCTGCAGGTTAGCATCCTGCCTTTGCGCTGCGTGCAGTTTGCATGCTTTCACCATGTCATGTGGCTTTTTCTTTTTTCTCCTGCAATCTACGGGCAGGCGGTTGGGCTAAGTGGCGCCTTTAAATTGCCGATATCGTGTGACTGTCTTCGTGTATGTTCCCTGTGATGGGCTGTCTTCCTGTCCAGGGTGCTCCTGCCTTATCCCCCTCACTTCCAGGCCATCTGTGATCCCAGGATAGGTGGCCTGGAGACGGATCCTTCGGAGATCCCGTGAGAGCCGTGTACGGCACGGGGAGACGGCAAATCGCACTGACTCTGAGGGCACGAGTCACGCCGTGCGAATCCCAGCAGGCTGAGCGGCCTCACCTGGAGCACTGTGGGAAAACCGCAGGGGATCAGAGCAGTGCTGTGACCTGAAGGCGTCGGGCCAGTACGCGCTGCGTGTAAACGGCCCCCATGTCAGGATCTGCGCGTCGTGGGAGAGCGCCTCGAGGCAGGTGGGCAAGCTGGGGCCTGCATGTCGCCGGCCCTGTGCGGACGCCTGTGACAGCCTCGCCGCTCAGGAATTCCCCCCCCGCCCCCCCCTCTCCATTTCCCATTTCTGCTGAACTGAAAGTACAGCCTGGCCCTGCCCTGTGATCACTCACACCACTGTTAGTCACCCCTGTACCTGACCCTAAGTGGGGACCTGCCTGACGGCCAGCACATTGACAGCTCTACAGAGTGGGTCATCACGTCAGTGCGGGCCACGCTGTCTCCGTGGTGACGCCCGCGTCGTCTCCCGGGGAGCCGTGTGAGTCACGGCTGTGATCGAGTCCGGCGTAACCGATAGGCGCCGAAACCGGTTATTTCCGCCACAAAGCGCTGATGTCTTACTCGCGTGCCTGGAACCAGGCAGGAAGTGGCCTCAGAGAGCTCGAGGGTCGAAGTGCACCTGTAGATCACAGCCCCCCCCCCCCACCACGGCGGGCACAGTGGCACTATCACGCCCCCAGAACAGTCCGTCAGATTTACTACTATTTGTTCAGCGCAACAGCTAATGAAGAGAGAACGCGGCCAATCGGTTTGGCATTTGCAGCTCATCCACTGCAGGGCAAAAGCATTTTTGAGCTGAGGCCAGGAACATAGTGTTCTCTGTAGCTAGTCAGCATGTGACGTCTCCTGGCACGCGGCCCGGAAGGGTCCAGTTCATTCACATGCGCTTGTGGAGTGCAGGCGGCGGAATGCCGATCTTGTCTCCACATGACGGGAAGGCGGTGGCTGGGATTTTTCCACGGGAACAGTTTCCTGGTATCATCAGGTGCTCCATGTGCTATGATGCAGCAGTTTGTTTTGTTTGAATCCCCCCCCCCCCCCATTTCCATGGGTGGGGGGGGGGCTCTTTTTTTTTTTTTTTTTTTGAGCCCCAAGGGGGGGTCAAAGGGTGGGGGGGGGGGGGGGGGGTTCAAGTGAGTTGGTAAAGGTCTACTTGCCCAGAAAGACACACAAACATTAATAGCTCTCTATTTCACATCCAGGCCAGAACAGGGTTTCATGGTACACAGTGAGTCAGTCACTAAGTTGGACAGTAAGATTTGGATTCTCCCAAACTAATCTGACAACTGCTTTTATCCAAGGCAAGTGTCTGTGTTACAGTACAGAAGCTATGTTGGGCAGACTACACTTTAATTTTACTTGAGCACTGACAAAACTGCTCAAAGTAATGTATCCAACAAGCTGCAAGTTTAAATAACCATAAAACTATGGAAATAGGACTTGGTTTAAAGTATAAACAGCCCTCTTGTGCCCAGCATATGTCTCTAAAGGGATGTATTGAAACTGAAGGTTTATGACTGCTGCTACAGAAAATAAGTTGAGTTGACATTTATTTACGGATAAAATGATGGTACAAACTTCCCTAAGATTCTTGATCTTTTATTCTATGTGTGTATGTATGAAATGGAAAATATAAAATGGCTCAAACTGTCTGTTATGTGAACAGCTTTCTTTAAAGCAAGCCGCTTGGCCCTCGACTCGGGCATTCTGAAAGATACTGTCGCCACAGCGACAGCATACAGCGCAGTGTATGCCAGAGTGAAAGGAGGCTTCAGACTACGGAGTGAACATGTAGAAAACAGTAAAAATAAATAAATAAATAAATAAATAATGTGCATTAGAGTTCACCTATGACAGGAGGGGCTCGTTCTGGAGAAACCAGACACGAACAATGGCTATCAGTGTGACAGGCTGTGATAGGGACAGCTGGCATTTTCAACATTGCATTAGACCAGAAATAGCCACAGACACTTTGCCGTCCAATTAAACAATGAACTGAAAAGATGCTTAGGACTTTTACGAAAGCCCAGGCAAGTTAGAGCCAATGTATAGTCATAACACATGGTATTTTAATCCTGTAGACTGCATAAAATAATAAAGCAAGGATGCAGAAATATTTGCGTGCTTTTTATCAGCCATAAAGAGAGACCTCAAGCTGATCGGAACGTTGCCCTGGGATAACTTGCCTTTATCCAAGTCTCATTTACGTTCCTCTTCCTACCATGACTGTCAAGACTGTGAACTAATAGACTCTGCTTGTCTGGATTATTTTTTTATATATTTGCACCCCGAGTAACTGACAGATTCGTGGACAGCGACGTATCCTATGTAGGCAGTAGTGGGGGAGCAGGGGCTTTTGTTGTGAAGGCTGTTATTTCAATGCCATTCCTAACACCTAACAAACCCTGAGAATCAGACTTTCCTGGTATAGGCTTATTAGGGCATTATTCGGCCTGCACTATCTTGCCGTTGACATATCCATCCAAAACTTCAGTCCTGCTGAAGTTATTTATCCATTGGGAACCTTTATCTTTCTTACTGTTATCTGTCTCTGAGGAAAGCCTGCAAAAGTCTATCCGCAGCAAAATCTGTGTTTCTAAGAATGATCCACCTGTTATTTTATGTATGGTCTGTCTTCTAGTTAATTGCCCGTCGGCTGACATATGCATGGCAGTGATGTGTAAAAGCCCAAATCACTTCATTTCCATGTGACTTTTATATAACAATTCAAACTATGATTAAGAGAGAGCAAAGGAAATACAGTCGCCTCTCTGCAAACTTCAGCGCAGCACTAGGCATACAGGATCTAAATATACCCACACTGTCTCACAGGCCGGATCGGCTCTCTCCTTATTGACTGTAATTAACACCAGCCCTGCCCTGCCAGTTACAAGTGGCACAGGAGAGCATGTAAAAGTCTTTTCAAAACTTAAAGTTATAAAGAAACAGTACACACTTCACACTTTAAAATCTCCATTCAGAACCTTCTTTCATAATATGGTTGTTTCCACGCTTGCTGAAATATGATTGGGGGGGGGGGGTGCATTTCTTAATACCTGTTTATTTAGCATTTTTTGGTTCATTTTTTCTCCCATGTATCTGTAGCCAAATCAGTCCTGGCTAAGCTAGCCTGTGTCCCTGCCAGAAAACCAAGGGCAGCTGGTGTGTTTCCTCAGGGTCATGTCCCGGACTGTCACACCTTTACTGTACTCTGGGAAAGCTGACCATCAAATGGCAGATCAGCATCCAGCAGCTCACAAGCACCTAGCAGAATAATGAAACTGAAAAAAACCCTATGCAATTATCCTTTCTTCTCTCGAAGCTATGCTGGTTTGATGCCACAGCGTGGAATTGAGCAGTCGCCTGGTCATTTGTGTTTTTATGTGCCAGTGATGATACTTACTAAAGATGAACCAGAACACACACAAACACACAGTTTGCCTCTCGCATACTAGATCGATGCAGGAAACCAAAGTCAAATCTAGAAGAACAAGTAGAGCTGCTAAAGGATTAGGGTTAGGATTAGGATTAGGGTTAGGATTAGGGTTAGTCCTAAAGCTTCAGACTTTCCTGAAGTCACATTTTACCTTGTATAAACTGTTTCCCCAAAAATAAAAGGAAGTCCTACAGCTTCAGACTGTCAAAGCGCCTCAGTGTAGCCTCTTTAACTTGCTTCTCTAAAATAATAGTCCTAAAACTTCAAACATTACTAACATGTCACAGTTGCTTCTCCAAAAGAGTAGGACGACCGACAATTTCAGAGTTTACTGAAGTGCCACAGTTTATCTTGTTTCACGAAAGAATAGACAGTCCTATGTCTTCAGGCTTTATTGGAGTTTCATGATTGAACAGGAAGTCCTCCCTGACTTTTCAGCTTTTCACAGTATGCTGTAACGAATTCTCAGAAGGCTTATAGCAGACAAATAGGGGATGAAGTACCTAAACACACAGTGGACCATTTGTTTTGGAGCAGCTTGTTTTCAATGGAAGCAAACAGCTCCCAGAAACAATCCGACCCAATTAATTACCCCTATTATTCTGAGAAGCTATGGCTTCCCTTTTAAAATGGGCCAACCACGCTGCAGTCACTGTGGCAAGCTCATTAAAAATTTAACAAGGTCAGAAATGATACTCTTTTCTTCATTATTCATAATGCCCTTAATTTCAGGTATCATTTCATTAATCTTATGTAAATTACCTATTTAATAATTTACCTTGACATTTTGTATCAGGTAGCATTATCTTGTAGTTTTGTGGCTTGATGCCAATTAAAATGACTTAAAACTGAATAGACACTCAGATAGGGTATAAAATTTAAGGCAATCTGTGGGAAATATTTCATCAGCTTAGGGTCCATGCTCTGCGTTCACATTTTATCTTCATTCAGCACAATTAAACATTACAAAGAGACACAGTACATACAACTGGACTAAACCCTATTGAAGTACAACGAGAATGAGCTGCATCTTCCTAACATACCGATTATCTCCGTAACTTGTATATGTTGAACTTAGGTGGAATGAGCATGTATTTCTGATGCAGATCCCAGGATATGTTTCCTTTTTTAACAGCTCAACAGTGAGCGACAGTTTAATGTTATCGAACTGGCTTTTAGAAATCCCATTGAATGTTCAGTGCAACATTAAAACAAGGCTTGTTAAACAATCGATATTTTCTAGGTTCACCTTGCCCCCTGCTTCTTCCATTGCCCCTCTTAAGAGCCTAAAAGTCCATTTATACCTTTGCATTGAGTCTACACAGAGCTTATGCCATGGCCTACGCAACTGACCCACTTCGTTGTGGACATTTTTAGTTGTGTGTTGCTGTGTCTGTGTTGCTCTGCAATTACGCTGCCAAAACACCAGGTGGCCAGGCATGGGGATTTAAGTTTCCCTTAAACATTTTTACTATGTCATAGGAAACAAAACTGAGCAAGCTTTGCATTTTTAATGATTGTTCCTTTTCAAGATTACCTAGTAGATTCAAGACTCAAGAGGCTTATAATTGGAATTTTTTCAATATCATACAACCCAAATCAGATTGCTGACTATACATGAGTACTGCGCCGTCGTCTTTATCTGCGGGCATCAATATACAACAGGTTATTCATGTGCTTCTTGTCTAAACTGTATGGCATTTTATGCTGATATTACAGATTACAAGGAACCCAAAAGGTACCCAAGGTGTTCCACAAATAGACAGTGCAGTTCCAGCTCACTTTGGTTCTCCACTGCATATGGGCCAGTTCGGCCAAGCTTGGAGAGCGACAGTGACTTACAGTAAAACCAGAGAGACGCTTACCGTTCACACAGTATACATCATGATTTACTGTGTGCTAATCTCCACTAGCATGTCTGTGGGAATTGCTGTGTTATGTTGGCATCTAGCGTTAGCAACATTAGCATTTGCTTGCATAAATTTGCATTACAAATCCATTCCGGTTCAGACATTCTACAGTACTTTTTTAGTAAGAGGTTGGAAATTTTCAAGTTCTGAGGTATCGGCAATGCATCGATACATACATCGTGATATTACAAACTACTAATATGGAAGAACATATAGAATATGCCCCTTTTCCTTCAGAGAGTCTATGCATATCAACACAGATCACTGGTATCTCCATGCATTTCGACCCATCAGATGGTGGTGATGCAGCCAGCTCAGTTTAGTCAGCCTTTCAGCCCTGATAGTAAGTAGGGCCATGTTAGCACGGGAATGGCTCAGTTCTCGTGGTGTATGTGGTAATGGAGGGTGTACAAAAGCCAATTGCATGTCCAGATGTGATCTTTGAATTTCATCAACACTGGAATCCTGATTCTCTGAGACATCAATTCTGTCTTGAGGGACTTCTGGACCAAGGGCTTCCCTTATATGTATCTTGTTGCTTATATCTTCAGTCTACCATAAGGGTTTTTATGCTTTATATTTAAATACACCCCAAGCTGGTAGAATTTCCCAGAAAAGGCTGAAAGCTCAAAGGGTTCAGCCATGAATCACACTAAAAGCAGGTCAGTCATAAATTGCTACCTTTCTTAGGACAGTGGGAACATTTGCATGAATATACTTGCAGTACTATTTCACCATCACCCTCCAAATGAGTAGCAAGAGCACATGTTGAGGTTACACAATGAAAATAATAATATATTTTGTAATGTCTCCACTTGGACTAACCACTCTAAAGTCATTGTCATGGGTCTGCATCAAAACCAAATCAAATTACTTGACTGTCAACAATTATAAAATGTCTCTGTTGCTGTCATTGGAGCAATTCTATGAACCAGAGTCACAATGACTGCATAAGATAATATGATAAATGTAGTTATAAGCCAGAAGCTATATTGTGCCGTCTGTCATTTTTATAATTTAAATTTCATGCAATATACTCCCTGTCTGCCCACATAGATCAACCTAGTGTCAAGCTAATTATTAATAGCCAGCAAGTCCACGGAACATATCACTGGAATTGGTAGGAGGCAAAACATTATATTTTAACAGCTCTCTGACATTCATGTAGTTCAACTGAAAGTATTAGAAATTTTGAGATATCTTTATTTTGAAATATCAGTATTGAAGTATACACAGCAGGGGTACCCAACTCCACTCCTGGGGGGGCGGAGCCCTGTGTAGCTTAGTTCTTTCCCTGTTCCACCATAAATGATTCATCAATGAAGAGCTGTGTGCTAATTAGCACAAGGAGTTGAATCAGGTGTGTTAAATGAGGGGAAACCCAAAAATGTGCAGGGGTCTGGCCCCCCAGGACTGAATTTGGGCACCCCTGATACAGTATGCATAACATAAAAAAGTTCTAATGGCAAAATGTTTTTGAAAGGTTTTGAAAAGGTTTGTGGCCCCTTTTTAATCAGTTTGGTTGTGTCTGTTGGCCATACCAGAGGGTGACGGGAAAGATTCCCCTAGTTGTTTTTCAGCCCCAGATGCCGGGCCTTGAGACTATTGATCGAGACTGTGTGTTGAGGCTTCAAGTTGAAAGAACTGCTTCTTAATTTTAGCAGCTTTTCCATTTGTGTGGGAAACATGAAGGACAGTGGTCACAAAAACATCATCTAGCTCAAACACTCCTTCATTTTTACTCCAGCTTAACGTAACATTTTTTAGTTTCTTATATAACCAATCAACAATCATAAAATATAAACCTATGTTTTAAGGCTACATGCAAAATAAATGTGGTTTCAAGCCTTAGGCTTGGAAAGCCTGTAGGTTAGTTGGTTAGTTTTTGGTTAGGAGGTTAGTTTTTGCCAAACACATAAAATAATAATATGCTGTAGTTTTATTATTCTACGGTCACATACATGTAGAAGGAACAGGGAGGATACTAAAATAAGACAGTCAAAACGTTTACATGCACACTAAGAAAATCAAATTATTCTGTTAGTTTGACTAAAACCGAACCTTTCAAGTACACAAAAACATGTTAGTATGACTGAAATCATACTAAACCGAATTTGTCGAAGTTGAACTAAGACACCCAGCTAATGCGATTTGGAGTCGATTGACTCCTGCATGCATACACTCAATCGGACTATACTAGGCCTTCTGCGCATGCTCCACGGCCCCCCCTCCGCCGGGCTTTAACCTGGAAGTAATAAAAGAAGCTGGTTCACAGAAGAAGCATGGGGTATAACTGAGGTTGCCGTCTGCCTCCGGGTAACACTGCACTAAGTTATTGGCTTTCCACTGGCGTAAAACCTGGCACCAGCACCAGATGACATACATCACAACGTGAGGCTGGGTATTTTGCACTGAATTCGAAAAATGGCTGCAGTAGGACTGGACTATTGTATGGCTGAAATATTAATACCAAAATCACATGTTATGCACTTCCAATACTTACATCATTAGTCAGCTAGATTAAGATCAGGGATTTTATTACCTTCAATTTGGTAAGGATATTATAGCGCAGGGAGTTTAAGTTTCACTAAAACTCTGTCTTAGGAGAAACAAAAAACTTGGCAAGTGCAGCAATTTTAATGATTATTAATTCTCAAGGTTTTCTAGTATATGTTTCAAAATCAGTTACCTTCGCTGGTTTTGCATGAGCATTCTGCATGGCTTCTCCCAGACAATCATAATCATTTTCTTGCTTGTTGATTAAATCACTAGATGGGTTTGTGGGAAATTTGTTAAACTCCTTTTTTGTTCCATAAATACCCTAATATTTATTACAACAAAATCACATTGCAATTTGAAAAATCTCCAATGCCTTGCTGTCCTAGCATATTATATAAAATACGTTCTTGTGATGCTGATCCTGATCTTGTTGTATCTGTTCTTCCCGCCAGATCACAATTAAAGGTTGTGTCACTTCATGTCTCCATGCATCCATTATTATTTATTTAATTCTTTTTTATGTCTGTGACCTAATAGGTCAACCGGAAAAAGCCCAACACTAACAAGCTGAAAGGAGCCATATCGCCACCTGTTGTGGTGGAGTGGGACATATTTCCATCAATAAATCAATTTCCATCCCATGCATGTACACTGGAACAAGGACAGTAGTCCGATTAAATCAGGGCTACTCAACTCACGGTCCTCGAGGTCCGAGCACTGCTGGTTTTCCAGCCTTCCTTTACCTGTGAGCCAGGT
>JAODKE010000088.1:9830337-9853161 GCA_026779605.1 Mormyrus hasselquistii
AGCAGAGCTGGGGAAAGCTTTGGTGACTCTTCTTATTCAACGGCGCCAGCACATTCCCCGCACACCAGCCTCTGCCAGTCTGGTTAGGAGTGTGCAAGCCCCAGCCCCAGCCGCTGCCTTGGCTGCTCTCCCCCAACAAGGACATGGGCAGAAAAGGAAGCGCTGTGAGCTCTGTGCCCCTAGAGACAACAAAAATGAGCCTGAGATGCTGCAAATGTGATGCCTGTGTTTGCAAGGCCCACTCTGACCTGAGTGTCACATGTCACTCGTGCATGAATTCACACACACACACACACACACACACACACACACACACACACACGCACACGACTTCATGTTCAGTTTGGTCTTTGGTTTTCCATTTATTTTTTACATTACATGTTCATTTTGTAATACATTTTCAGTGCCTATATGTATTTTCACTGCCGTTATTTTATGTCTAATTCTAGAAATTCATGTTAAACACTACTTTGGGACGTTGTTCACAGCTACAGAATGTTGAATAAAAATTTGGTGGTGAAAAATGTTTTTTGTGCTAATTTAAGAGCAGACCGGTCAGTTTTGACCGGGAACACTGAAGTAAGGTACTGGAGGTGAACACGACCGGAAGGTTAATAGAGGCTTTTTTATGGTCATGAGTAATCGTGTTTTCTAGCTAGACTTCATGCTGAGGCTAGCAATGTGTGGGGTGTAGAGAAAGGGTACAGTAAAAGCTGAACTGGGGGGTGGCCGGATAATCGGTTTGGGTGAGCACTGTCCACTTGTCAGGCCTTTGACAAGCACAGTAAAAAAAATTTAGCCGTACAGTTCATCATTGTTTATGTTTCTTGTTTTCTTGCCCGGTTATGAGTGTCTGTGACCTTGGCTCCCTGTGTGTTTACAGCTCCCCCCAGTGAGATTGACGTCAGCTCCCCCCTCACGTACGGCACCCCTAGCTCCAGGGTCGAGGGCACCCCCCGCAGTGGCATCCGCGGTACTCAGGCCCGGCAGCGACCCGATCTGGGCTCCGTCCGCAAGGCCCGGCAGGTGGACCTGCACTCGGACCGGGTGGGTGCATGTGCCGTTTGTGGAGGGAGGGGGGCAGGGACACTGCGAGAATCGCCGCAGTGAGACGGGCTCCCGCTGGGGTGCAAACGCTGACGACAGCCGTGAACGTGTCCTTCAGGCTGCTGGAGAGGAGGCTCCTGCCAGTGAGCAGTCTGTGGGCCAGAAGCTGGTCATCTGGGGCACAGACGTCAACGTGGGAACCTGCAAGGAGAAGTTCCAGGTAATTCATCAGGCTTGATGTCTGTCAGAGGGAACAAGCTTGCGTCCTAAGTGGCCTGTAAAGCCATTTACAGATTTATCGAGAGAGTGTGATCCAGTGATGATATTGTATTACCAGATTATGTGTATCTTGCGGAGTCCGACTGGTACTTGTCTCCCGTGGTGATAATCTGCTTGTTGGCCTGCAGCGGTTCCTCCAGCGGTTCATCGATCCCACCTCCACTGAGGACGAGAATGCCGGCTTGGACCTCAACGAGCCCCTGTACATGCAGAAGCTGGAGGAGGTGGGGGGGGATGCTACCGTTCGGCCCCGACTGTAGCTGCCGCCCGGCCGCATACCCGTAAGCGTGACCGTTTCATCTCCCGTGATCCCTTACAGATCAATGTGGTTGGGGAGCCCGTGCTGAACGTCAACTGCGGTCACCTGCAGGCATTCGACGCCGATCTCTACAGGCAGCTCATCAGCTACCCTCAGGTACACTGGCGTTGCCTCGTCTGCTGTGTCGCAGGGACATGGGATGGCAGTCCAGCAGGACTATTTGGTCAGGGGTGGGGTGGTGGGTAGGGGGCAGTTAATGCCAACAGTTGCTTAGACTTGTTTGTTGGTCTGCGACCTACCCAATTTTATATCGCATGTCTGCACTGCCAGATCTGTTCATCCTGCCATTTTACGGCAAACTATATTGTCTATGTTTGCAGCAAACTAAGCCAGATAACTTTCTGGAATTAAGGTAGTCCTGGCTTGTATATAAATGAACGAAGAAAGACAATTTAAGATGGGGTACCTTAAATCTGAAAAGTTATCTGGCTGAGTAAGAAATCCTGCTTTGTGAATCTTGATCATTCTTCCTGTAACTTTTTGTGGGCTTTGCGTTACAGGAAGTCATCCCGACCTTCGACATGGCCGTGAACGAGCTCTTCTTTGAGCGATTCCCCGATTCCATCTTGGAGCATCAGATCCAGGTGCGGCCCTACAGCGCCATCAAGACAAGGAACATGAGGAACCTGAACCCTGAAGGTGAGTGCTAACCATGGTGTCACATGGTATCATGAAGAAAGCTTAGTTCAAGGTGGCTTTTGACCTTATTATGGAGTCGGGCTCTTTGGGAGCTGGTGAAGGCGGGCATTAGATGCAGGTTCATGCTGAAGATGGTGACGTGGGTTCGAGCTTGTGCCCTGACCTGGCTTGCCTCCCGCTTCCTCAGATATCGACCAGCTGATCACAATCAGCGGCATGGTCATTCGCACCTCGCAGCTCATCCCCGAGATGCAGGAGGCCTTCTTCCGCTGCCAGGTGTGCGCCTTCACAACGCGGGTGGAGGTCGACCGCGGGCGCATCGCCGAGCCGGCCGTGTGCCGCAGTTGCAACATCACCCACAGCATGGCGCTCATCCACAACCGCTCAGGCTTCTCTGACAAGCAGATGGTGAGATGGTGGGGTGGGCGGGTCGAGTAGGGCCTGGGCACCTGTGGTCAAAGATCTGGCTTTACTGCAGGGATTGATCTAAAGAAAACCAGGGGTCTCCAACTCCGGTCCCGGAGAGCTATTATCCGGTAGGTTTTCTGTCCTGTTGGTGTTGGAGACCCCTGGTTTTAACATGATCAGAAAGCAGCTGTAAGACTGAAAGGTCCTGCTTGTGGTACTTTTACCACTGTGTGGCCTAAAGCAAATATTCCTGGGAGAACAATTATAGAATTATAGCTCCTTTGTGGATTTATGGAGCTTCCTGTGCTCCACTGACATTCACGCCGTCCTCGTCCCCAGATCAAGCTGCAGGAGTCCCCCGAGGACATGCCGGCCGGACAGACGCCCCACACCACCGTGGTGTACGCCCACAATGACCTGGTGGACAAGGTTCAGCCTGGGGACAGAGTGAACATCACAGGTGAGACCTTCCCTCTTGGGTTGGAGGGATTGGTTGATCAGCTCTGAGGATAGTGGTGTTTGGATGAAGATCGCCATATCATATATACACACACACACACACACACACACACACACACACAAAATAATATATAATATCCTTGCATGCCCGCCTCCCCTCCCGTTTTCTAGGCATCTACAGGGCGATGCCCACGAGACTGAACCCCCGGCAAAGCAACGTGAAATCCGTCTACAGGACCCACATAGACGCCATCCACTTCCGCAAGACGGACGAGAAGAGGCTGCATGACCTGAATGAGGAGGCGGAGGAGAAGCTCTTCACTGAAGAGCGTGTGCGAATCCTGCGGGAGCTGGCCGGCAAGCCCGACGTCTACGAGCGCCTGTCTTCCGCGCTCGCTCCCAGCATCTACGAGCATGAGGACATCAAGAAGGTGTGTCCCTGCTCCTCGCTCATATTCAGCAAGGAGTATTCCACTGTTAATCATACCGTGCGGAAAATCTGAGAGTTTGGCAGATGGCTCTGGATACACTGAGGCAGTAATGGCCAGGAGTGTTTACAATAGTGCTTATTTTGCTTAAAAATTCAGCCTGAATTCAAAAATTCATTTCTGACCTTTGCTTGTCGTGTTAATAAGGTGTTTGGCAAATTCGCTGAAGAGAGAGAATGAGTTATAAACTCCCCATAGCGGTTTTCTGTTTTTCCCCCTTATCTATGGCATGTTTGTTTTGAATCGGATCAAACGGTAAAACGGCTCTCAAGCGTTACAGCGTTGGGTTTCCTCCAGGCTAACATGTAGCATTTGTATGATCTTGTTTGTACACGGAGAGGTCTGTGCTTCTATACAAGGACCTCTGTTTCCAGTCTCCATTATCTACACATGTTGGGAGTAATGTTACATGTTTTATATGTGAGTTTTTTTTTGGGTGCCTTGTACAGTCCATGTGTGTGTTATTCGATTTATGTAGCCAAACGGGGCTTGTATTTATATGGACATGTCTGTGACGTCTTTGACGTTAGTTTCCGCTATACTTCGATGTACCTTTAGTTAATACTCCCACATACTGCATTTACATTTATTTTATCTGTCTGCCCATCCTTCTCTCCTCTTTCATACTTTTCTGTGCCACCTAATTTTGTCACTCAATAGTTCAGTCTCTTCTCCGCAGTAGTTGGTGTAATATGTGTTACCCAGACATATAGTGTTGGCCTCTGGGTCTTTCAGTTTAATATGCAGGCTGGGTATCGAGTGCACGTTGCCTCTTGCTGTTGCCGGCAGGTGTACACTTGAGGATGCCAGAGATCTTAGAAGTTAGACGGGATCTGCCTTTAAATCTATCTATTTGTTGAAGTGGTTCAATAAATTATGGTTATTTTTCAGGAAAAAGAACAGTAATGTGTGAACAGTATCATCAGAAAATACCCACTCATTAATTTATTCAACGATATTGGACACATGATTCCAGAGTTTCTTCCTAAACTCACCTTGTCTCTAAATATTGGAACTTGTTCCTTTCTGCTGAATTAGATCTTTGAAGTAGCTGGGGTGAAAGGGGGGGGGGGGCAGCCAAAGAAGCCTGGAGCAGGGCCGTACTGGAGCTCGATTACTCCGTGGCCTTGTACATCAAAATGGAAATGATTTATTATTTTGTACGTGCCTGTGAAATTCTTGACCTTCCTATAATGCAAGTTAATCTGTACCCCTGTTTTTCATTTAAATGTTACTCTTGATGTTAAACCCCGTACATTTTGGCTTCCTCAAAAACTGCTCCGTTAAATGGCCTCCTGTTGGTGTTTCACTATGTTCCAACATGACGTCATACTGTCGAAGTCTTCTTGACACTTCTTGGTGTCACCACCGTCTTGACCTGCCGCGGTCTCTTGGTGACGTTCTGCTCGTCATCTCCCATGCTTCCGTTTCCAGGGCATCCTGCTGCAGCTCTTCGGTGGCACACGGAAGGACTTCAGCCAGACGGGCCGCGGAGGTTTCCGGGCCGAGATCAACATCCTCCTGTGTGGTGACCCTGGCACCAGCAAGTCGCAGCTCCTTCAGTACGTGCATAACCTGGTGCCACGCGGCCAGTACACGTCGGGCAAGGGCTCGAGCGCCGTCGGCCTCACCGCCTACGTTATGAAGGACCCCGAGACACGGCAGCTGGTCCTGCAGACTGGTGCGCTCGTGCTCAGTGACAACGGCATCTGCTGTATTGACGAGTTTGACAAGATGAGCGACAGCACTCGCTCCGTGCTGCACGAGGTTATGGAGCAGCAAACCCTGTCCATCGCCAAGGTAAACCCGTGTTTGGGAGCATGGCAGGGCTTGTATCACAGCTGGGGCCTCCCAGGGAAAATGTGATCTTTGTTAACTTCTATCATACTAACAACTTTGGCTCCTCAGGCAGGGATCATTTGCCAGTTGAATGCCCGGACATCCATCTTAGCTGCGGCTAATCCTGTGGAGTCTCAATGGAATCCCAAAAAGACCACAATCGAAAACATCCAGCTGCCCCACACCCTGCTGTCCAGGTCAGTGTCTCCTGCCAGCACCTTCTGCGTACTTCGTGCTCCAGCTTGCTGATCTTTAAATGTGCTCCTCTCAACCTGCTCATTGCATCACGTGTTGGCCAAATGATGCTTTATGAACCAATTGCTGTATTTTCTGACACCACTAGATGGTGCTCTCTGTTCAAAAAAGGCTCTATTCATGCACTAAAGTTAACTAAGAGTGCCCTCTAGTGGGGTCACAGAATACGGAAAATGGTTCATGAAGCCATCATGGTTCATGAAGCTTTATTTAGCCATCACTATACCATGTGCTCCTCTCACAGGTTCGATCTGATCTTCCTGATGCTGGATCCTCAAGACGAGGCCTACGACCGGCGCCTGGCCCACCACTTGGTGTCCCTGTATTACCAGAGCGAGGAGCAGCTGGAGGAGGAGTTCCTGGATATGGCTGTGCTGAAGGACTACATTGCTTACGCTCGCACTTACATCAGCCCCCGTTTGAGCGAGGAGGCCAGCCAGGCACTTATTGAGGTATTTCACGCTAACTTCTCTGTCTATACCCTGGCAAAACTCATGTGGAGGTGGTATGTGGTTCTGCAGGATAGGACCCAGTGTCTGATCTGTAGATGGTTTAAGTCCCAGCCTCGGCAGACTGGTATCACCGTTGGGCCTTTGAACACAACCCTTAACCTCCTACTGCGCCAGGAACCCAATGACACAGTGCCCCTACCCCAAACCTTGTTTTCACCTGTATATGTCTGTCTCAGAGAGCATATTATGGGATAGGTAATAACTACAGAATTTCCCCATAGGGAGTGTTAGGGACGTTACTCGCAAAAATAATTCATTATAGACAGAGGTGGAAAGTTCGGGTTCGGATAGCACAAATCCAGACAAAGGTTTTGTTTCAATCAACCAGTTGAGTACTGTGTGATTGTGACTGACTGGTTGAAACAAAACCTTGGTCTGGATTTGAGCTTTCCGAACCTGAACTTTGAACCTCTGTAATCGATTTACTTTTTCGAGTAATTTCCCCAGCACCACCCACAGGGAAGTATGAAGTATCACAGTTGTTTATTCTGTTCATTATTCTACTGGAAACAGCCAAAGATGCAGCAGAGATACAGGCTTACATGGTGCTCATAGTGAACCATAGCATGTTGGCCTCTACATGATGCCCTTGATTAGTGTATTTTGCAGCACATGAGTATCTTCTCAAAACAGTTGATCGGCCGATGCGTTGACACGCCCCTGTTGCTGTTATAGGCCTATGTGGACATGAGGAAGATCGGCAGTGGGCGTGGCATGGTGTCGGCCTACCCCCGGCAGCTGGAGTCCCTCATTAGGCTGGCTGAGGCTCACGCCAAGGTGCGCTTCTCTGAGAAAGTGGAAAGCATTGACGTGGAGGAGGCCAAGAGGCTGCACCGGGAAGCCCTGAAGCAGTCCGCCACTGACCCCCGCACTGGCTTCGTGGACATATCCATCCTGACTACAGGTATGCTGACAGCAGGCTGCCGTGAGCTCTGTCAGGGGCGGGATACCTGTTCCATGGAGGGCCAGTGCAGGTTTTTGGGAAGACCTCGCGATCAGCCAATAATAAAACAACTCCAGTCCTGGAGACCCACTGTTATTGGCTGATTGAGAGGTTATTCCAAAAACCTGCACTGGCCCTCCATGGATCAGGTTACCCACCCCTGGTCTATGTACACCAACTTGTGCAGCGTTTCCCAATTTGGTCTTCGGGAACCCACAGACAGTCCATGTTTTTGCTACCTTATCGAACTGGGAGGGAGCAAAAATGTGGACCAGCTGTGGGTGCCGAATTGATAAACAGTGTACTATAGGGATGGTTAGGGTCTGCACTGCACCAGAATATTTACAATGTCAACTGTATTTACTCATTAGAGTATATTATTTGTACAAATATTTGAGGTGATTTGTTGATTATATTATACTTGAAGTGAATTGCAGGCCCTTGTGAGAGTTTCTGTATAGCTGTCGTAGAATTGTCCTTCTCCAGCAGATCAGACAAAATATAAATCCATAATTTACCCTTGGTTGAGGTGCTCTAAGTGCCCCTGCTTTTGCCACCTGTCCCTCTTGCCAGGAATGAGTGCCACGGCACGTAAACGCAAAGAGGAGCTTGCACTGGCCCTGAAGAAGCTCATCCAGTCCAAGGGCAAAACCCCCGCCATGAAGTACCAGCAGCTGTTCGATGACATCCGGGGCCAATCGGATGTGGTACGTATCAGCGCTGCACTGCCACCCACTGGATTTATGAGGGAATTGCGTTCAGAAAGGTTAATCTTGGGAATCGGGTAAAGCTGTCATGTCTTGACTTTTTTACAAAAGCCTCAGTTTCTCTTCTCGATAACTTGGCAATATGGCCAAAGGAAAACTGACTCAAGTGTCCAAATAAAGAGCAAAAGCCCCAGTTGTGTGGAAGCACTGCACATTTAGAATGAATGAAAATGCAGTGTGCCAGTATTGCGAAGCAGAACTGAAATATTTATCACCACGACACGGCTGCAATGCAAAGGCACCTTAAAAGAAGACATTCAGGTTTGACGGACTCGCCCAATAATCTGTGAATAACTAAGCTATATGGCCTCTTGGCGTAGTTTGGCTTGGCAAGATAATCATAACCTCAAGATAATCATCGCTAAAACTAAGGCTAGCCCAGTTGCTTAGCCACTTCATCTTGCATAATGTGGCATATATATATATATAATATATGAATGCATTGAGCAGGGCTAAGAAGTTCACATTGATACATGTGATAAATGATTTCTAAAATGTTGGAAGTTGGTTAATTGTAGCCAAATATAACTTATCTACCACTAGAGTCTTATAGGCTGGCTGTGTTGCTGCGAGTTGCCATAAGAAGCATACCTGTCCGTTTCTCCTCAGGCCGTAACGAAGGACATGTTTGACGAGGCCCTCCGTGCTCTGACCGACGAGGACTACCTGACTGTGACTGGGAAGACTGTCCGCCTGCTCTAATTCATTGAAGATGAATCCTGCAGCTCTAGCTCATTGTATCTCCTGCTTTCTGTCACTGTGTTTTATTCCCTGTGATAATGTTATTTGCTAAACATAGTGTAAGATTTGTGCTTTCAACTGGAAATGTATGTTTTGTGATAAAGGTGTGGGCTCACTCTTGTGAAATGGAGGTGTCTTTCCCATTTTTTTTGTTCTTTTGTCCGTAGTACAGGTAGATCCATACCTGGCATTTGCACCTCTCCGCAGTTTCATTCATAAACTACAGATGATCGATTTGGGATTTGAACTGGCAATCTTTCGTATCACATGTCTGGTAGAGTGATTTCACTGCTGAGCCCCAGAGCAAGGCTCTGAACCCCCAATTCGCCAGTAGGCTGTGCGGCCCCGCTTTATCAAAAAACGTATGTAGCTGTGGATGAAAACGTCTTAATGTTTATTTGTAGCGGAACATGCTTACTTTCCAGAAGCCTTCTTGGATCAAACTGCTTATAAACCTAAAGACCATATGGTGCGAATGCAAATGACTGTTAAGCACATTGCAGGATCTTCATACCCCATGAAGAGTAACCAGATTGATGGCAGTCCCTTTCTGTGTACGTTGAGTCAAGTCTGTTCTTGTATGAAAGTGGATTGCAATAGTCTCTGGTGTCTATGAATGACAATGTTGTTCTGCCAGTATTGCGATTTGAATGAATAATAGGTGGAGTGTTATTGCCATTGCGGGGCATTTGAAAAGGTAAATAAAGCTGTTTATTAATTGCCATCAAATTGCCAACTGCTCAGCCAATCGGATGTGGTACAGGGTAGCGAGTGCCCTCTATGGAATGCCAGTCCAGCATTGGACATGCTCTGGGTGTGATTTTCTACTTGGGGTGTGATTCTGCAGCTGCGTGTCAATCCATGTTCTGGAAATATGCAAAAACGGCATATGCAAATGTTTACAGAGAGGAGGGCCAACGGTCATGGCTGAGGTTTTAGTGTTCATTGATTTCTTTTTTTTTTCCGCATCAGGTTATCCTATTTTATCTGACCAAATGCAAGATATAGTTCATATATATTTTAAAGATACAATTTGTGTAATGGTGATAATCATTGCCACAAGAAGAAAACTTAAGTGAATATTTGCAGTCAGCTTCATGCAATCTTGATTACGAAATATAAAACCTTACCACCCAATACGGCTGCTCCAGAATCCAGATTCTGGTGTTACGTCATCAATTAAAATGCCCCCAGATTCTGTCCTGCGTTGCAAACCAAGTCAAATCGCACACAATCGCATCTCTTTGTTAACGGTCATGTACAACTAGTGGTAATTATTGTTGTGCTTTGGCCAGCTACAAGGACGACCAAAACGAGCATAAAAAGGACATTATTAAACTAATTAAACTATTAAATAACCAGAATCGGAAAACCATTATTCCAGAGGAAATTGTGATTACACACTGCAAAGTGCAGAACTACACAAAAAGACAAATAGACAATATACATACAGTATCACATACAATTGTACCACATATACAAATGGTGATGGATGAATATAACAATTAGTACAACAGATATAGTGATACAGATATAACTGCACATGCCCTGAAAGATTCATAGGCTGTACAATCTGATGGTGATTACGAACATAAAGCTGCAGCTTTGAATAGTGCAGATATATATTTGAAGAAAAGTGAAAAAAAAAACAATACCGGCTAAGCAGGACATATACTTAGATTGAAATAGATATTGTGCTGATTTTTACTTTATATTATTACTATTCATTTATGTTGTAGATTATTTAGCTCTTTTGTCTCATTGTAGGTCTACCAGTGCAGGTATTGAAAAATAATTTGATGTCACTGAAATCAATGTTTCATGTAACCAGTTATTTCATAGGCACTTGCTTTTCACTTGCTTTTGGCTGGATTCTGGGCTTTGTAAAGCAGTGTAGCTGCTGTATATTATCAATGTTGAATAATTGTTCATTGTCTTGATAAGTCCATGTTTCCTCAGTGATAGGTCATTTACATATCTAATATCTAATGTGCATATGGAGGCAGACAGGCTGAAATAAATAACAGTGCAGGAAGATTGGCATCGGGGCTGAAATCCTCGGGACCAGGCTTAAATACTCCGGGCTGTAGCCCACGGATGGGATGAACACAGGATGCACACTAAAGACGGTTCACAGATGGGAATTAACTACGAAAGGAAATCTGGAAAGAACATGCTAACTCTGCACTCACAGAGCAGATTCAAACTGGGATTCAAACTTCTAACCCTGTGTGTGAAGCTACAGTTCTAGCAATTATTATAATAAACATCCAACCTATGAAAAGAATATTAAATACCTGAAGATTAGACCATTAAAATATATGATAAACATATGATAAACTTTATTGATCTCTGGTGGATATACTTTGCTCAATCAAATAAGAATAATATAAACAAATTATACAGAGTACTTGACGAAAACATTTTAAAACGCTTAATTTCTCATTCCGCTTCAATGTTTCATAACGCCTACTTATGCATTCATTTTTAAGCACTGTATAATCACTTTTTATTACATGTCTACGCCGGCCTAAGCGGTACCCGGAGGAACTCCATCCCAAACTCTTTCCACGATGCCGCCTGTGACGTAGTATCACATGACCGCAAGGCCCTACGCGTTTACGTAGGGCACCGTACGCGGTTACGTAGCTCATCCCGCTCGTTCCATTCCGCTGCTTGTGTTGCGGCGAAGACGCGCTAGTCATGTGACCACCGTGTCAGAGCTCCGTTTGGTTCTGGATTCGGCTGGACAAGATGGCGGCCTCCTCAGGTCTGTCTAACAATCAGTGAGACAAATAATCTCCTTTAATGCTGTTTGGGCGTGCCACAGTCATAAGAACGAATGCGCTGGCTTGTATATTTAACTTAAGCGAGTAGGAAATTGGCTACTGTCTGGCAGTCAAATACATCCACCGCTTCTTAGCTAGTTGTCGAACAGGAGGAAGGTCTTCTTCACTTATTAATTATGCTGTGAATGCTGATGATCGGAATCCGACAGTTATTATTTAGGGGGCAGTTTTTGGCTGCGAGCAGGCCAAACGTAGGTGTGCCGATGCGAGCCGCGTTGCGGCCGCGCGTTAAACTGCGTCGACACCTCGTTATTGAGGATTTTACATGTTAAATTCGAAGAAGACGGCGCGCACACGGCAGCACGAGACGCGCCGCAGAGCTCCTCTCTTCAGTCAGGAAGTGCCCGAGTTCCGACTCTCGTACCTTTCATTTCTGTCGCAAATATCACCGACGTCTATTTGTAATGACTGGAAAGTGGGCACATCTTTACAGGCTCGGTGACTAGTTATAATGGCATCCCCTAGAGAGTGTTTTTCGTGATTACTCCATTGTGAGGTCGCTGGCTTGCTAAGCTAACAGTCGCGAGCTTCCGCAGAATGGTACGCCTCTCGCGCGTAGGCCTCGCCGACATTAAACATGCGTACTGCAGGCTCGCAATCAAAACGATATTTTTATTATGCGCCTCAGTCGGGTTGCCGGTGGTTGAAGCAGAAAAGTTTTATTGCGTGTTTTATTTTAGCTGGTTGGATGGCTAGCTGCGCAGAAACGTGCTTTGTTCTTGCTGGTCTTCCATACAGCTGGGTGTGCCTTGGTAGCGCACATTGGATAACCCTAAATACCGAGGTGGGGGAGATACTGATCGCATTTCTTTGAGCTGTTGCGTATTCCTTAAAAAGCAGGAGGAAATAAAGACAAGTAATGCAAACCCTCTGCTTTCGACAAAATCGTCCATGTCGAGCAAACAGTGTGTCAGATTTGTTCGTTTCATACTCGATGGAGTAAATTGCCATAGAGGCCACGTTTAACTATATTAAGCAACGACATTTAAACTCCGGTCCTGGGGCCCCTCTGGCTGTGCAGATCCCCATTAGGCTGCACTGGCGGAAGCCATCACAATTTTTGTAATCTTATAAATCCAGGAAGTTAGTATGATTGTTTTTTTTGCTAGTAACTCCTTATCCCTCATATAATTGCTGTAACTGATAAACTTTAGCTAGATTGTATAGACTGTATACTTAAAGTTCCCTTGAATAATTGGTGATTAATAACAGAGTAATCCGTTTCGGTGTTGGCGTTGTATTGCTCTTCACATATATGCGCCAATTAACTAAATGTAACTTATTCCAAAACAACACACATGCGACGATGCAATTTAAACATTTTAAGGTTGCAGTTATTATTAGATGCCATATATGGGTTGCCAGGACTCAGGTTGAGAACTGACCTGAATCACCCCGTTAGTTTGCATTTCTCGTCACTGTTGGGAAGACAGATCTGTCCATTGACTTTAACTGGTTAACAATGATGCTTTTGGAATAATTCATTTTGTTCTCTGGAGTTCCAGGTTGCTTGGTTACATACTGTGATTAAAAGAAGATTTCTAATAATTAGTTCATAAGACTTATTTGAAAAGGGGGTTTAAAAATATGCTTACTTAGTTTGCCTTGTGTCTGATATTAATATTTTGTCTGTGCTGTTCAACATAACTAGCTATTTGACCGTTTCATTTTTGAACACCTGTAATATTCATTCAATAAACTTTGAGGTGATTTAATGATGGGTACAACAAAGTAAATGGTTTCCAAATGTTCTAAGTAACATATTTTGGTTATATCTGTGATGTGTGGTGTGATCTCTCTCTCGCTCTGATTTTTGTACCAAAAACATCAGGCAGCTTGGACCTCATGCTTAATTTTTCTCAAGATTTGATTTTGATTTTCTTACTCAAGGAAAATATTTGTACGGGAATGCTTTGCTGCACCTTCCTGGCAAATGTAGCAATGCGCAACTGACTGATGTATGACTACATTGGTAGATGGTATAGTTTTTAACTAAACATAAAAAATGCATGTAGTTTGGTCTTAATCATGTGCACGCATGCTTCATAATATGACGGTTATAGCCAGTTGTCCTGATATCATTTACTCTACTGGCAAATGGTGACATTGGTGTAGTTCTTTGTGGTAGTGATTTTTGCTGAGTTGTAGTGAGCAGTGACAAATGTCATTGGTTGTCCTCAAGAAAACTCATATCAAGGCAATGCAAGGATGTCATCTGGGCAACATTTTATTGTGGATAAGCTGTGTAAATCAGAGAAACAAGAGTATTATTTTTAGCAATGCAATTAAATATATATTGTCGTGTTTTATTAGTATGTTTTGGCCGTCAATCGCATAGTAAGTGAATGGAAGAAGCTTATATAATGTCTTGGGTGCAGTTGTGGATGGCTGCCTAAGGTACGAAGTAATTCACTGCTCTATCAAATCTTGGTGGCTCTGCAATATCAGTTATCTCATCAGCATAATCAATAGTTGCACAATTTCGCTTTTGCCAGTTGCTCAGTATAGCTTGATTTTAATTCTTCTGCCTCAGCTTTTTTTTTTTTTTCCTTTGATCCAAATTAGATGTTTTGGAAGTATAGCATTGTATGAAGCTAGATACTGTATCATTTTTGAAGTTGCTTTTGAATTGGAACATTACCATTCACAGTTTATTGGAGATTGTACCTTTGAACTGTATCTTAGTTGAAACATTTACTTTTCAGTTTTAAGTTCAGCATACAAAATGACCCATAGCTAGAAATGTTGCAGTAGAACATAGACAGTTGGTTTTCTGTGTAATTCATGCATGTTAGGTTATTTACATTTGGGAGGTGGTGAAAGATTTGCCCCATTTTTCTTGTGATCATTTTTTGCCTTTTGCCTGCCTTTCAAATATATTTTGGATGAAAGCAGATGTTTCCAAATGCTGCTTATTCCTGTGCTGTGTTTTGTTTGTCATTTGTAGAAGGTGAGTTAACATTAGCTTTCGCAGGAATCGCTAGTTTCCTGCGGCAGTCTGTGCATTCCATTGCTGGCTGTGCCTACACCCTCCCCCCACCCCCTTGCAGGGCCTGAGTAGGGGTTGTTTTTTTTGTCCTAAAGTTGTAAATGAACAATGGGATGCTCATCTTTTATGGTACGTGCACATTTGTTTGTCATTACATGTTTGGCTACTTATGTTGCGAAATGCATTTTCAACAATTTAAAGATGCTTTCTGCAATTCTGCAGTGTTATAAATTAACACCATTGCCCTTGTAAATTGCCTGATTGTAAGCATAGTTGCAATCAAGCTCTGTTTTGCAGTCATTGAGAAGGTGCAATGTAGGGGGGGGGGGAAACATCCCTGTGCTAAATCCACATTTTTGACATTTTTGAATGTCAACTCGTGTTTATGTATAAATTATGCTTTTTTTTTTTATTTAATCCAGTTGACCGTTTGCTTTGATTTGTTTATCATCGCAGGAGTCAAAGTTCCCCGCAATTTTCGTTTGCTGGAAGAGCTTGAAGAAGGCCAGAAGGGAGTAGGTGACGGTACGGTCAGCTGGGGCCTGGAGGACGACGAAGACATGACTCTCACGCGATGGACAGGCATGATCATCGGACCTGCGCGGGTGAGCCTGCAGCGCGCGACTGCAGCTTTCTTTAGTCTACCATAAGCTTCTCATATTATGCATTCAAAGAGCTCCCTCTTCATCTATTAGCTGATGAGTGTTATAACATTAGTGGCATAAAATTTTCAACAAAAAAAACAACCATTTAAAGTTGTAATGTATATAAAAATAAATCTGATTCCTGTCTCCGTGTAAATATTTATTGACTGAATTTCGTTCTTACTCTGAGCCGGAGATTCTGACATAGAATTAAACTTCAGATACCTACCTACCTGTGGGGCAGGTGCATGTGTTAATACACCTGTCATTCAGCAAATGTGAGGGGTAGGGGTACTGTAGAGTTATAAGGTCATGAAATCAGGTGGTTTTGCTGCGTTGGCCATTAAATAATTGCAGTTATACACATCCGTCACCCTTTTAAGAATGTGATACATTTGATAAATGAAAACGGATAATAAGGGAAACTTTTTGAAGTGTCAGTTCATCATGATTTTATCCTCCCTCCCATCCTATTACTTGATTTAATGGAGCTTGACTGTACTTGAATTTTGTTATGCTTTGAGTAAACCTCCCTTTAATTTTTTTTCCTCACATGTCTTGAGACGTGTAATTGCTGTGATGTAGCCGCAATGCATGAGAGCGCTGCAGTGTTTAATTTTCGCAGCGGCCCTTGATCGCTTTGCTTAAGGTTGGCAGTGTTCATGGCAGCTAATTTTGGCCTCGTTATTTAAAGAATATCATGAATATATTTGTACGAGTGTGTCTGGATCTGTGCATTTTGGCTTCAGACTTACCTCATTAATCTGCTTTTCATATTTTTCTGGTATCAGAACGAACTGCTTCTGTGGTAAAACTCCGGAAGTATGCAAATATATAGACCTTTTTATAGAGGGAAAGGGCAGAAGCACCATTTACCCCCTCTGGTGTAAATACTTAAGCCATTCTCGATGCATTTTGTGGTTGGACGCTTAACGCATTGGACTGGTATGCTTCCGAAATCACTGCCATGGGTCGGTGTAAAGTGAGCATCACTTGGCTGTAAGATGAGGGTCTTATAAGGGTAGCTTAAGTCTTATCAATTACCTGGCGTCTGATGATTAACTGTGTGTCTCGGGATCATTTTGCGAAATTTGCAGAGCCGTGCCTGGAAGATTAAATAACGCAGCCCTGTGTGTTTCTTTCCTAGACTAACTATGAAAACCGAATATACAGCCTCAAAGTAGAATGTGGACCTAAATACCCAGAAGTACCACCGTCTGTTAGATTTGTAACGAAAATTAGTATGAATGGCATAAATAATTCCAACGGAACGGTAAGTCAGTTACATATTTTTTTGCGGTACGTTCTTAGTTTGCATGCTTGTGATAGTCATAATACAATTATTTGTTTTTAAACCCTGAAAATGCATTTTATAAACTTGATGTACTAGTTTATTGCTGTTATAACTGCCATTGTTATTATATCATCTTGGATGTTCAAAGCAGGATCCTATATGTGTGTTTGAAATGGCTGTGCTGCAGTGTAGATGCATTTGTATTCCCTTGCTTTTCCTGATGGCATAAATTTTGCTGCATTGTGCCATTACCATCCATCCAGGTCAAAGTTGCTGAGTGTTATAGATCTGACCCTGGACCAGTCTGTTGCTCTCTGTGTAGGTCAGCACTTTTACTAGCTGAACCAGTTCTCTGTGATGTTACATCTGCATTTTTACAATCCTTTCCCTTTCAAAGGTGTCCTTAGCTACTGGAAGGCGGTGCAGTTGTGGCGTCTGGAATTAGCATCCGTTCTTGCTGATTAATCACAATGTTTGTCCTTGCAGGTGGACGCACGTAGCATACCAATTCTAGCAAAATGGCAAAATTCTTATAGCATTAAAGTTGTTCTTCAAGAGCTGCGGCGTCTAATGATGTCCAAAGAGAACATGAAGCTTCCACAACCACCAGAAGGACAGACCTACAGCAATTAATCCTAATACATCCTTTTGACCCTCTGTCTTAAATCTTCTCTTAAATGTCTTGTAAATTTTCACAATGCTCACCAACCACGCAAAGGATTTCATCTTAAGGTCAGGATTGGGACATTTTTGTTCATTAAATCAAAACATCCAATAAAATTGCCTCCTCTTTGTGGCAGTTAAAAGATTAAAGCGAGAAGCGCTCCGAGTAATTTGTTCTTTTTCAAGGCACTCAGAATACGAACGTGGAAACTTAAGACGGCTTTCTGCTTAGAGAAAAGCACGACACAAACGGTCGTTGCTGCAAACCTAAACGTATGTTAAGATGACTGGTCACCATAAAACATAGAATGTGTATATAGAGGCATGCTTTAAATGACATTAATAATGAGCTGCATATTAAGTTGTATGTTAGTGAAACCTAGCGGGTACACTAAACTATGTCGCAGAATCTGTTCATAAGTATTAAAGTGTGGCTGTAGACTACTAGTAGTATCACAGAGTGTTGAGGGTTGTTTTTCATATCTGTATTTATGACACAATACCAGCTGATTTCTGTTAAGCAGCTCTGTGTATGTACCAGTAATTGCAGATTTGTCTTTGTTCTAAACAAGATGCATTTAACTTTAGTGAAAATAAGACAATAGGTGTATGGAAATGTCATTTTCTGAGATTAAAATCGGTCTGCAATTTAAATATGGACTTTCTTTTTTCCTTGGCAAGCTATGTATGCCCTCATGATGCATTCTTCCATATACAACAATGATTGGTGGTGTTTTTATCGCAGTGCATGCTGGGAAGGAGTAAGCCACTAATCACGATGGGAATCGTGATGAGCGGCTGCCAGTTTGGTTTTCGCTGTATGCTTCTGGGTTGGTTTGCTGTTTCTTTGCTTTTGTTTTAAACGCGAGCTGGCCGGATCCGCACGTGTCCCAGTCTTATGATACTTGTTTCTGAGCCCACATGCTCTTCTGTATAAACCATGCATTGGCCTTAAAACATCTAGTGGTTGAATCAAAGGAGCTTAGCCTTTTAAAAATGGCTGCCAAACATCTACATATAGATGATTGTTTTAATACAATTTTTTTTTTTTTGGTCCAATTATGCTGTTGAGAACTCAGTTTTGTTACATGTATGATGGTGTCTCCCTGAAGCGGAGCATAGGCTTAAGTATGGTCTGTCGGACATTCAAGAATTGGCCACTTAAAATGCTCTTTGTTGAGTGGAATCAACAGTATTGCTTTAAATGATTTTGTAAACCTACGTCCTTTGGGTTTTCCATATGTTTGTTTTCTGTACTTTTTTTTTTTTTTTAATTTTTCCTGGTTAAGCTTTAACCGTTAAGGTGCCAAGACTCAGACACAGTGGGGCACAAATGTCGGAGAGAAGGTGAGCAATTCTTGTACCTGCAACGATTAGCTGTTAATAAAGATTCTCTGTACCTTACGATACGGTGGACCAGAATCCACTGGGTTGGAATGTTTGATTAATAAAGCTTCAAGTCAAACTGCTGCATTGCTGTGGAGGTCCATTGAGCTGTGATTTGGGAGGTGTGTCATGTGATGCAAAGCCCGCTGGCCTTTTATTCCCTGTAAATTTTGAACCTCCTTTAACAATCCGGTCTGCCAATTTTATCTTTAAGCTTCTCTCCAAACTTCAGTGTAGGTATTTGAGTTCATGCCACTTCGCAAGTAGCTTCCGGCGAATTGTTTCGATGGCAGCCAGGTGGATGTAACGCGATTTGGACATCAGGTGGCCTGTTCCCGTTATGCATAGAGACCGTCCTTCCCGTAAGCATTGCCGTCGTCATCGCATGAGCCATGAGGTACCACCTCATGTCGATTCCCAGCTGACCGCTCTATATAAAGCTGATTCGTATGTGATACCTCGTTGAAGTACATCTATCTGGATTTGTCTGCGCCGGCGGAGGACTCACAAGAGTACTGCATATAAATGCATCAATTAAACAGCAAAGTTCAACTCAAATCGTGTGAAACATGCAGAGTTTACTTGTCAGTCAAGTATGCCAGCATCCCTTAATTTAAGGCAGTAATTCCTAATCTGGTCCTTGTCTGACAGATCTTGGAGGGTGCAAGAACATGGACTGGCTGTGGGTCCCCGATTTAAAAACGAAAACGTTGGAGGTTTTCAGGATGAATCTGATACCGTACAACTTCTCAAATGATGGATATCCAAACTAGATTTCATTATTTGATTAATTTCGACTGACCAACCTGTGGGTTATGTTTTGTTCGTCTGTTTAATGGGGGCAGTGAATTGAAAAAGGGCTTTATGCAGGCATTCTGTGGACTGGGTTAGACTGATTTCTGGATGCTTCAGCATTTTGTGAATGTTGAGGATAGCGGGAAGGAAGCATGAGTTGGGTTCACGGCTGTGATGTTTGTCGTATTAAATTTATTTGACTATAAGAACATAAAATGAACATTTTCATATGGTTAGTCTTATTAAGGCCTATTGCAGTGTCATTATGTGCCAGATGGAAGCGTGTTATTGGTTTAGCTTGATTCAGCACAATAACCTTGGCGTTATGAGGGCGTTGCAGCCGCACGCCTGTAGGTGCCTTTCAGTCGCTTTCTGTTTCTGCAGAGTAGTTGCGTAGGTTGTGCTTCTCCACAGGGTCCCTTTATTCTAGACTACTTGCCTTGACTGTTTCTCAGACCTTGATGAAGCATTTTGGTTTGCCGCTGGAAAGGCCTTGTGACAGCTAGTATATATTAACCTTTTCTTTGCCAGGGAGTCGGGCGTGAGGCAAAGCAGACACGATGGCGGTTTAGTAGTGCACGTTTGGGACCGAGTTCAGGAAAAACAAAAGCCTCCTTTTCATACAATGCAGGGTCCTTTGTAAACATAGAATTGACCTGTCACTGGATAAGTAAGGAAGAGAATTGTGGTATTGGTGCCCCCATAGCATCAGTGGAAGATTTTTGATTAGGAGATGACACTGGCCCTTAGGCTCCAGGGCTTAGAGGAGGCAGAACACTTAGATTTTCCATTTGTCGAACTTCCATAGCAGTTTATGCAGTGTCGGGTCACTGTAACATTACACTGTAATTTTTTAACATGTAATAATGGGGCAGTGTGTGGCTCTGGGACACGCTTCTGTACCCATGATCAGAAGGTGACTGGTTCGAGCCCGTCCTCAGCAGAGCCGTCACTTCCGTGGGCCCCCGAGCGACGCCTTCAGCTCCCAAGCTCCTGGTGGCTACTGTTTACTGCCAAGCTTCTGTGTCATGGAGAGCCGTTTCTCCAGTGTAGATAACATCCGTGACCGTTATTATATTAACAGAATGTGTCAAGTATTTAAATGTATCATGTTTAAACGTACACTTACGAGGCCCCTTTGTTAGGGACATTCACCAAAGCTCTAAGAAGCAGGAACCGTTACTTTCATTCAGGGCTCCAAGCTTCCTGTCCACTGCGATAAATCATGCAGGTCACAAGGACTCGATTCAGAAAAGAAAACCGCTTAATACTTAGCCACTGCGTAGGACGTTAAAGCTCTCCTCTACTGTAGCTTAGTTTGATTTCTCGAATCTACTGTAAGTATCTCCAAATCCAAAGCAGGAACTTTGACGGGTCAATAAAACAGTGACGGGCAAACTCCAGCTCTCGCTGGGCCTGCGCAGAAGTGTTTTGCGAGTAGAAGATGATGCACCTCCATACCCTGTTGCACTCAGAACTTTGGGTCTTTACCCACAGCTGTGACATGTTCTTCTAGACATAGGTGATGAGGCCCTCAAGCACCTGTGAGTACCTAAGACAGCCTGTACTATTGAGTTACCACACTAATGTTACCAATTTTAGAAGTACACATTAGTAGGAAATGCACCCATTTTTACACTCATGTGGAGCCTTGAGCCTAGCCTAGGAACCCACCGTGAGATTGCTCTTAGAAATCCATCCACCTTCCAGCCATTTCACCTGTACATTTTCACAGGGATTGACATTCCAGCTTTGTCCTGTGTGTGGAGTTTGCCACGTGGGTTTAGGTTAGGCTAACTGACACCTGTAAATAGCCTGTAGTGTATAAGTGTGTGTGCTCTTTGATGGACTTGCATTCCATTCCGATTGTTCGCAATGTTTCCCGGTCCAGGATTAATGATTGGAAAATGTATGGGATTGCATTGGAATTTTGAAGTTTAACCACTAGGTGTCACTATTGCTCTCTGCTTTGTAGCATGTTCTGCGTTACCATCATACCCATTTAAAAAGACAAGAAATCTTGCTTTTGTTGCCTGTTCTCACAATTCCATATGCTGTCTAAAGGTCTTATTTCTTGATGTGACGTGAAAAGTTTGTTACATAAATACATAAGAACGGCTATCTAGGGATTTTTGGTGACGTGAACAATAAGAAAAGCTACTAATGATTATACATCAGTGGTTATACATCGTTCCGAGGAATGTAAATGTGTGTATGTCTTAGCAAATACATAATGTAAATAAATGTGACACAAACGTTATCGGTATGATGTTTTGAAGTTGTTGAAATATGGATGAATGTTGCGAGCACAAGAGTGAGTTAGAAGAGTGAGGCAGCGTTGTGATTGTTGTGTACAGCACAGACAGGCACCCAGTATCAAGGCCAAATGAACACCATCCAAAAATGAATTAAACAGCCACACATGCAGTTCTTTTCGCCCCCACTGTGGGGGGTTAGCGAGCCAGAGTGGAGATTGCCGCACATCTCCCAAGGACATTGTTTTCATTCGAGGCTATGTGGTGTTCATCGCCTCGAATCCCTCCTCCCAGTAACAGGGCACTGAGTGCAATAGTCATATCAACAACTGACTTCCTACTGACTGGGTGTCCATCTATTCTGCGGGTGAAACTGCAGTTAATATGCAGTATAAACGGTGTGAATTATACCTCATGTTCTTTATGCTGTGGTATGAACAAAATCAAGAGCGGCCGGAATCATTTACCGTTTAGGCAAGATATAAAATAGATTATACATACCCTCATAGGCTGCATTGTTTGCTTCCCCTACGTGACACCTGGTGGGACTTGCTCTTGTCATCAAAACCACTTTGAGGGTATGAGTTGTGTGTTCAGAGTTGCCTTTCTGCATTGGACTGTTCTTTTTGCACTTGTGGGCTTCCTGGTCGTTTTAACGAGTCTGGTCATTCTCATCCGACCTCTCTCATTAGCTAGATGTTTTTGGCACCAGAAATGCTGCTGACTGGATGTTTTGCGTTTATTGCACCATTCTCTGTAAACACTAGAGAATGTAGTGTGTAAAAATCCCACGTTTCTGAAATGCTGTAACCACTGTGCCTGGCCCCAGCAATCACACCATGTTTAAAATGACTTGGATCGCATGTTTTGGCCGGTCTAACTCTGGGCCTCACAGTAAGTCAACTTTTTGACTGTGTCTGCGTGCTGTATGTATTTGGTTGCAGCCACGTGATTGGCTGTTCGAAGGAGCAGACGGTCGGTCTGTGTTAATGAGCAGGTATATCTAATAAAGTGGCCACAGAGTGTAGGTCTGCAGAGGAGCGCCGACTTTATTTTGTGTTGATGATAAATGGCAGCCGGGTACCAGTTGCGTTACTCTGCATAAGCTGAAGCTCGCTCCCAGTTGCTGGAGGTACGTATGGGTTCGCTGCCGTCAGCCTCTTGGAGCCCCTGCTCGCATTCCGGTTCTGTGCTCTCGCATTAATGAAGGAACACGTCGTCATATTTCGCTCATGTGTATGAGCTCTGCATCC
>JAODKE010000088.1:9890538-9905700 GCA_026779605.1 Mormyrus hasselquistii
ATTTTTTTTTCCCCCCCGTTTTACATTTTTTTTTAGTCCCCCCGGGAACAACTTCTCCCCCCCCCCCCCCCCCGTTAAATAAATGTCTAGCTCTGTCACTGGAAGGTATGTATAGTGCATTATGGATGACAGCATCATTGGAATTTATGAAATATTATAGTCAACAAACAGTATAATGCCTTATGAATTCCAATATAAAGAATGATGTAATGCTGTATTAATTCTTATACAGACCATTATAATGCCTTATGAGGATGTCTATAATACATTATAGACATCAGATTTAAGTGTTACTAAAGGTACAGTGTTATATATGCTTCTAAAAGCTATTCATGAAGAAAAAGTAAATCCCTTAAACATAATAAAAACCTGTGCATGAGAGATGATTCCTGCTGTGGACAAATTGGCAGCCCTGCTCAGCCTCATCCTGCCTCCTCTCGGAACAGTCCGGAAGAATCCCACTACTGCAGCTGGAGCGTCTCTCTGAGGCCTAGGAATCGACGTGTTGAGCTGCTAGATCATTCTTCATCGAGGCGCTTGGGAGTCCTCATTGACGCCGTGCATTTCAGCGGGCAGCATAGTGCCAGAACATGCCAGGGTACTGATGGACGGGATCAGCGACTGCTGACGGGGGTTACGCAGGCGGCGAGTGGTTCTAACACTGTTAGCTTCTCCAGGGGTCTGACAGATCCAGCACCTGCTCTAATAACCCAGGGCCAACAGGCAGCATTCTGTGTAAAAATCAGGCCGGAAAGCTACGGCGCGTTAGATTATGTTACGTTTGGTATGGCTTATTCCGGTTTAACCCTCTTTCGGCTGATCGATTCCGGCCCGCTCTATAGGCAACACACGCACCAATCGATTAGGGGGCGCAAGAGAGTGATTGAATGTAATCAAAAGGAATATATGTCACGTAGTGCGAGCGGCGAGCAGGCAAGGGTTGGTGAGAGCAGCAGGGTTGACGGGGGAACGGGGTTTATTTAAAGGACAACAGATAGGGCGAACAGGCAGGATGGGTACTCACACCGGGCATTGACGGGCATTGACGATGACAGATATGGGAAAACTAACCGAGACGCGGACTAAATACACAAGACAAGCTGAGTTTAATGAGCAACAGGTGAGAACAATCAGGCATAAACACGAGGTAACGAGGTGGGCGTGGCACACAGGAGGATCGGACGGAGCTGGACGTGACACTATGAGACATTACAGTTATTTACACTAGCTTTAATATTTCACTATTTGCAAATAAGAATTAAGCAAGGCATTTAGCATCGAGATACCCAGTGTTAATGAAACGTTTTTAACATAAATTAATTGCTGCATGGTGGGGGGGGGGCTAAGGCATAATATTTATATAACACTTGGTAACTCACATTTCTTCAATGCCCTGACATGAACGCTGATTAATTACACTCTAATTAATCTAGAGGGTGAGCGGTAATTCAATTTACAAATAAAGAGGTCCGCTACAGTTGCATAGCCACTACATTATTCTGTTCTTTACTTTTAAAATATTAATTTTTCTGCATTTAAAAAAATCTTCATGAAAGGAATGAAACAGAGACCATGTTATAATATTTTATGTCAGATTGTGTAACTTGGGAAGTGGTCATTTACAGTTAAATGTCCTTGTACGCATACTTTCAACTCAATTACGCAAAGTCAATAGTGCAAAGACTGTTTGAATGAGTCAAAGGCTGGTAAGTTGTGTTTTTCCTGGCGATTTCTGTCTGCCTGCTTTGATATTGTTTGTGTCTTGAATTTATGTATTACATATTACATATTAACTCACAGTACTGCTGTTTGTACGGTTACGGCTACTGAATAGCTTCAGTGTATATTAATGATTAGCCCACATGATAATAATGATGATTATTACTGATTAAACTGAAGTGACCTGACAGTATTTAAAGAAAACTTGGTAACACTTTACTTAAAGCTGTGATTTCTAATGTGTTAAAGATACCTTCATACTGAATTATAATGGTAGGTGTAAGAATTAATACAGTGATTATACCATTGAAAGGCATTATACCATTGATTATAATACTTCATAAGCTCCAATGAAGTCTAATGGACTACAGATAACTACATAATGCATTATAATGGCTGGATTAAGGATGCTTTGTACTGCGTTATGAAAGTATTTATAGTGAATTATAGATTATAGAGCTTCATAAATCATAATGCATAATAAACATGGTTATGATGTGTTATACCTTTTTATAAATATTCATAGCCATGTTTATAAAGCTTTATGAATGCATAAAAATGTGTTATGAGAGTGTTCATAGATTCTTATACATGTGGCATTCATAGAAAATGTCAATGAAAACAGATTTGTCCTTCTGTCTTTTAGCCAACTATCCTGGTCAGAATCCTGGGGGGTCTGGTGTCTATCCCAGAGACGATGAAGTCTGCCACAAGGCACATGTACGCAAACACTATGAGCAGTTTGAAGACCTGAGTAATCCAAAATGAGGATCACTCAGGTTATGGGAGGAAACCCACATGACAGAGGGAGAGCATGCAGACTCCACACACACGCAGAGTGAAGTCAGCATTTCAGTCCCTAACCCTGTGGTTGCCCCATCGCAGTGGTACCCACTGAACTGCCCGACAACAAGCCAGATGAACATCATTTTTTAGCTTGTTTTAGTTGGTTTAGTATTTCTGTTACCTTGTTTTTTTAAATTAGGCTATGTATTTCAAATGTGTAAAGAATATACAAATAATAATGCAATTGACAAAACAAATAAACATTAAAAAGTGTCTCCCCAATGATCATCACGAAAAACAGCACATGGATTACTGAGCTTCAGACCGAGAGGAAAAAAACCCTAAAACCTTTGAGCCTTGAGTGTAAGCCAATTGAGAAGGAGGAAAGCGTAATCTCTACTCTCTCTCTCTCTACTCTCTCTCTTTCTCTCTCTCTCTCTGTCCGCCTCTTTGTCTCTGTCTGTTGCAAGAGGGATCTCACCTAAAGCACATGGCAATGTTTTCTCCACACACTCAACCCTCAGGCCTCCCAGGCCTCTCTCTGCAAGATTGAAACTGCCCGACAATCTTCCAGGTCCAGAAGCTAAAAATCCAGACCAAGATTTTGTTTATACCTGTAGATTCACAGTCACAAAGTACTCAACTGGTTGGTAGAAACAAAATCTTGGTCTGGATTTGTAGATTCTGGACCTGAACTGCCCAACACTGCTGCCCAAATGCATTTTCTGACACGTTGTACTAACTGCTTTCTTAAATGCCGCCCGGCTTATTACAGTTTCATTATAGCTGCAAAGTGCAGTTTCTGTGGAGCAGAGGAACAGCCTTCTAGCCCTCAAATGCAGAGGGAACACTGTTCATTTGAAATTATGCTGGTTCCAATGTTAACAGCTTAAATACTTTTAACACGTAGTTAATAAGTAGGGGTGTTGCAATGCGTCGTACCAGTGCATGCGCCCCAACCTGATCTGACTAAATACGGAACCCCTAACTTCCTTTTATTTATTAGTATAGCTAGGAAATAGTCTCTCAAAACAGTAGTCTGGGTTATAAACAAACCGCTTTTCTTCCTGAGAGATAAGTTGTAGATGGTTCCCAGTTGGCACAATGACTGTTAGCTGATGTAATTATGGCAGATTCTTTCCCATTTTAGCACGTTGGGGCAGAAACAGCTGAATCAGACGACCTACAATGGATGCTGAATGTAAGTCATGTGACCAGACACCATTGTCATGGGGAACATTTTTTCCTCCTATGTAGAACAATTGCAGCATGCCTCTTAAATTTCACAGGATATGGGTCTGATTTAGCTTTTTGGAAAATGCAAGCGAGGTTGCCAAATTGCACCGCTGGGTGCCTTTACCACACACCGTGCCCTGCCTCCTCTGTCACTGTGCCAGAAGACTGCCCCCTACAGCACTGGAGGGCATTGTAGCTGGGGCCAGATCCTCTTTGCTCTTAATTAGCTGACACAAGTGCACAGGATGTTCCCAGCATGCCGTGGTAGTTTGTGGGCATTTGAAATTTATGCTGAAATTGGTCCAAAAAACAGAAACAGGGAAAAAAATCCTTCAAATGCAACAATAACTGAATTTGAATCCTCAGTTTTTTATTTATCAGAAATGCATAAACAAGGCACACACAGACCTGTATTCATTTCTTTGTGGGGACAGTCCATCCATTTCTACGGGCAAAACCCTAATCCCAGTAATTACAAGCTTAACCCCTACTCAGCCCAAACCTTAACCATAACCTTAACCAAACAAAAGTCTTTTGGTATTTTAGCTTTTTGATTGCAGTCACAGATTTTTATAGAATGGAATTTCCTCTTGTGGGGACTGATAAATTGAAGAAATGAACCCACAACATCAAAATAAGTCTTTATAACAATGTGATGTATATCTGACCAACATGCGTACACACACACACACACACAGACATGCTAGTGGTTAAACATAAACCTAAAAAATGTTCATGTTTTTTTAAAATGGCAGGAAGGCAGAATCACTCGGGTGACAGTTTTGAGTTTGAGTGGGAGGAGTTTCATCACGAAAAATGTTGTTGTAATTCCTCTGCATTATATTCCCTGATAAAGATCTCCATGTGTGTCAACACAGAGTTTCACACCAGCGGGCCCCTCCTGGCGCTGCATGGTCAGTCTCCAACCCGTAATGAGCGCTGGAGCCAGCAGCAGTCGCACAGGCCTCCATCAACTCAAAGGTCAAAGGTCACATGGTGGGAAGCAGTCAGGCCCAATCAAATAAATGAAAGGGTGCTTCACGTTTCACCTACGAGAAGCTTGGAACTTCTGCTCTGACTTTTATTTTTTTTTTTAATTATTCCACAATCAAAGGTCGACAGGAAAAGAAAACTTTTGGTGCATTACATTTACATTACATCCTTTTTCTTTTCACAGACACTTCCGTCCAAAGAGAAATGACACATTACGAACATGTGGCTGTCAAGAAGCTGAGGTACAAGTGCAGTTTTGCAGCACAAGCTACACACCATCACCCAGCCACGCGAGAACCGACTAAAACAATTCAATGACCGAAAATGCAACATTAAAAACACTCAGGGAACATAGAGAGACATGGAGCTAGTAGGGGAATTCCTGAATAGATGGGTCTCATGGCGTTTCTTGTAGTCCGGATGTGGTTTGGCAGCTGCTGTACCCTAAGGGCCTTCACAAGTTTACCATCAGAATGGTTAAGTTAAGTTTAATAGCTGCAAAATAAATCGAATCAAAATAGTTTATATGCAGCTGAAGAACCTGAAAGGTTGGCATGTAAAATCGAGGACACTCAGTGTATGTCCAGTCTATGCTCTGATTGGTGAGGATTTGTGATAAGAGCTAGTAAAATCACATGTCACTGGCCAACATCAGTGGCAGAGCATGGCTTTTGCCTTCGGGGGGAGAGGGGGGTTGTTATCCAATATTCCATTACTGTCAGGTTTGATCTGTCATTGCACTGATGTTAATGCTGTTATCCATACAGATTATAGCCTGAAGTAAATATGCAAACATTTATTTTGCGGCTTGTTCACTATCAGTTAGAGCAATAGCTATTGGTGTCATTCAGACTGTCAAGTCATAAATAACATATTCATTCATGCATATTTATTGAACTGTCTTTAGTGTCCACAAAGTTTCAAGATTATGAAAGGGATTTTCTATAAGCTGTACAAACGAAGAAGTTTTACTGTAGTTAATTAATTTACTAATTTATCTTTACTTGATGCTTTTATCAAGAGGAACATACAGTAAAGGGAAAGGTTATAATCTGTGTGCTCCCTGGGATTCAAACCTATGACATTCTTAACACAATCTTCTACTCGTTGAGCTTAGTATCATTATGTTTCATATTATCATAACATTTTAATTCATAGTTCTACAGTAAAAAAAGTTGTACAATAAACTGAATTTTCTTTATTAAAATATCTTCATCATGCTGGTACTGTGTTTCTGAATGCATTATTCATAGCTTCTAATTAACATTCTTGCTTAACTACCAGTTAATTTCAAGCGCAGATAACACATGTTGCTTCTCAATGTGTGCTGAGATATCTTAAACAGAGTTCAGCAGTCAACCGTTTATGTTTATAATTTACGACACGGTTATTCAAATCAGGGTCCTTGAGCTCCGAGCACTGCTGGTTTTCCAGTTTTCCTTTACCTGTCAGTCAGGTGTGAAGCCTCTGACCAATCAGAATCAGTTATTATTAAGATAATGACCTGGGAGAACTGAAAACAAGGCCTGGATTTGGAATCGAGGTCCAGATTTGAAGAACCGTGATTTGAGACATCGGAAGTCAAGACGCCCGTACCGAAAAATGGCCGACAGGTTGTTGATTTTAATCTTTAGAACGTCAGAGAAATAAGCAGGACTTTTGCAGGTGCAGTTTCTATGCTGTTCAGTTTGCACCATGTGGTCCTTTGCTATCCAATATTAGCCATGGTTTCCCCAGGAAACTTGTGTCTGTTATATGTCTATACAGTACAACATGTATACATGGTGTTGGCGTGCAGAACAGGAACAGCGGGCAGGGTTGGGTAAGGCAGGGAAGGAGAGAGACGAGGGAAGACCTTGCTGATTTTTATCCCACATTCATGCAGTATCAGAGCACGAGTTCATGACAGGCATATCAGTCTCCCTACAGCGCTCTCCTGCTCAGACGAAGGCCACAACGTATCCATGCTGGAAATCCGATGTTCATTGTCAAGCCCCATCATCGTCCGAGTGGGAAGCGTGAGCATCTGTTCCCTGTAAGGCGAGGACGGGGGTGGGGGCGGTAATCTGCTTAAATTTAGTGGCAGAAATTTCCCCTTCAGCACCTCATCCTTTCAAGCTGGTCTCAAAATGCACTGATACACCACCTGTATATGCAGATATTTACATTCACACATATACAATCGATTACGGGCATTAAAACATACCCAGTATCATTCTTATTTGCAGAATATCTAAAAATGTCAATTTTCTCTCTTTAAATATTTGTTATATCCTTTATTCAGTACTGTACTCATGACTTAATCCTAGAGAAGTAATATAGTAAACATATTCTTCATTGGAGTCAAACTATATGCTGATATGTACTGGTTACATATATGATATAGTGTTTAAATAACTGAAGATATAAACACATTATTGCGCAAATCCGTAGGGAATGTTTTTCTTTAACTATGAGTGGGATGATGAAGCTGAGTTGCTTCTAGAAGCTTCCTGATATAAGAATGATGCAGCTAAATAATCTGAAGGAGATCCATTCAAATGCCCCGCCTTTTTATCACACTGTGAATGTGTGCTTTTATGCCTGGCCGTACCTCCCAATAGCCACGATCTGAACGCCAATGACGTCATCTGGCCCACTTAAATCGCCCTCAGCACCACTACGTGACCCTATCCTCAACACCAGCGGTATTAAGCTCCACAAGGCGGGTCTTGTCGCACTGGGGACACAGCTCAGAATTAATGCTACGAAATGCACATATATCAGTGGTAGTGAAATCCCCCCCCCAACGGGCTAACGTGTAAATCCCAGTCACCGCGTACGCTGGGGAGCTGTTAGCGAAGGTCACTCTGCATGGTTTGGATTATCGCCTCTTTTTGTACTGCCCTACAAAGGTGAAACGCAGAAATTACAGGGACACTGAAGTAGATGAACAGAGCTTGGAAGTTTGTGACTGGCCACCTGGGTGCGGAGTAGATAGGTAAATGATAGCGTATTTCTTTGAAACGGACAAAATTTGAGCGTGGCTGGACTGAGATACTTAGTCGCAAAGTAAAACAGAACCGAAAAATCTCAATTTCGGGTCATAACTCAAATCTCACGGAATGCGCAGTGACCTTGCTTTGCCACCGTGTGAAAGTGTGTCGCTCAGGAGCTTGAAGAAGCTTAAAAAGGATGTCAATCTCATCTAATATCATCCATTATATCTGAAGCGCCTTGTGCTCCAAATGATATTCTAAGTCAGTAAAGGGAGCAAAAGATGGTGCAGCTATTAGGTAACATGAGAAAACCAGCGTGACTATAAACATTTAAACAGCGTAACCACTGGGATCACAATGCTTGCTTCTTAAATGAACCTATAAGCCCTAGTTTCTGTAAATTCAAGCCATCTTTTTTTGACTTGTGTTATGTTTATGACAGATGTTCTGCAAAATGCAAATGGCTGATTTCCTGGGGCTCGGAGCGCAGCCAGGAGACTGTGGGACGCAGGAGCCCATATGGACGGAATGTCTAAGTAGGTCTGTGTGGTGTGATGGGACACGGGGTGAGAAACTGGTGCTAAGCAGTCAATTAATTGCTCCCTCCATAACCACACAAGCTGGTCCAGCTCATGTAAATAGGGGCACATTCGATTTATTGTTTGATTAATAGGCCAACATGCATGACATGGATAATGAATTCAGAAAAACGCCATTTGATCATTAAGTTGCAGATTGATAAAGTCTATACGGAATGTAAATTAGTGTATATACTTCTGACCAAAGCACTTTCTATGATATAAATGCAGCTCTTGCATGTTATCAAGAGCATGAAGTTGTTCTGCAAAATAAACCAGTCTTGAAACAAAATCTGATTTTCAGAGTATCAAATCTTTCCACAATAAATGCAATTCCTTCTTTTCCACCGTGAAAGTAATCTCTCAAGACGTAATATAAAAACCTTAATGGAATAAGGTAGCTTTATTGCCAGGAATGAAAATATAATTCAGTCATGTTTGATTCAAAATAGTGCTCTTTTCACAAGCACTGACACAAAGAACTCTGTGTCTGGAGTAACAGGATAATTTTTTTATATATCTTACATGGGCTGGTAGTATCCTGCAGGATGGAATGAAAGGAATTCCAGAGAATTCACTGGAAAATGTATAATGAAAAAGTGAACAATAGCATTATGACATCGCTCACTATTTGCTTTTAAAATGACTGCTGTTGTTCTCAAACTGAACCTGGTTGTATGTTTAGGGAATAGCAATTCTCTCATAAGGCAGGTTAGTGATTTAGCTAATATTGACTACAGGCTGACTTTCACGTCCATAATACGGAATTCCTGATCAGCTGGGAGGAGTCTTTCCCAGTACCCCAGCGGATGCAGAGCCCGGAGGATCACTTACTCACTCTTCCTTATACTTCCTAAGCTTGCTGTTCCCAGATCCCCTTCGCGCAGTGACTGTGAGAATCTAGACCCGCCCTATCGTCATAGTAACCGCCTCCCTTCCCTCTGTTCCTGATCCACGTCCTTCTTGACTCCTTGCCATAGGATGTGCATGCCAGCCTCCCTACACAAAGCCTTAGTGACGCTACTATTTTTGTCGGGACTGCTGCTGATTATTTACTTAGATTAGGAAGGTTATTGAAAAAATAGATTTTTATACCCCTAATAATGACAAACGACATGAAAACACAAAATGTTTGATAGACAGTGTTTGTGTTCTGTAGACAGGAAAACGTAAAGCCTGGTTTTTATGAAGAAGGAATTTATAAATATTTATCTAGTGCATCTGAGTTATAGCTTATATATTGGTTTGAAAGGCCCTCTATTTTCTGCAATTCTTTTTGTTTGTCCAAGGAAGAAGTTATATTTTTTTAGTAGTTTTGGATATGCCTGTTTTATTAATGATAGAATGAACATAAAACACCTCAGAAGTATAAATTTGATATTTCAATCCAAAAAAATGCATAACGGTAGAGTGTCTTATTTATGGACATTCCTGTTTCTGTGGTTGAAATAATGCAGAGGGAGGCAGAGGAAATGACAATTTTGGTTTGATGTGGTTTAGCGGGAATTGATCCCCTGAAAATCTGAGGTCGACAACGTCAGCCAGACAGGTGTCACATCCCATTTGGCCAGATGGAGCCTCTTTGGGAAAATAAGTGAATCTTTTATCAGAGGATTTCTGTACCTTTTCCAGGCAGATTATTGATAATGTAGAACCAGCAAAAGAATAAATAAATAAATAGAAAATCTGCAACGTAGCACATTTAAAAATAAGGCATTGCTTAAGATGACTTCCGTATCCGTTCAAAAGTCTTTATTTTTATGTGTTTCTAAATATAGATAAGAACCTGCATCCAGTAAAATGTCCAGCTCATAGAGAAAATGTCTCCCCATTCATCTTTTCAAAATTCCAACCCATTCATCCAGTCCACCGACTCACATAATATGGAAATTAGAATATAAAGTCTGCAAGCAGGGAACCTTCATCTAAACGATTCTGAAAGCTTGAAAGCACGGCGAATATGTTTCTCATTGTGTGTTGAGTCTTACCTCACTCTATGCTAAACATAAAATCCCTTCAAACATTTTTTTTTTCTGTTTACTGTTTTTTTCTGTTTACTTTTTTTTTTTACCCGTTGCCATGGCACAAGCGAATCCGTGAGCTGTAGTGGGACTCTATGAGCAACTCCAGACGGTGAGTGATAACAATCTGCAGTAACAGCCAGGTTGTGGGTTTTATTGCCGGGGTTTGCCTGTCCGGTCACCCTAAATGGCTGACACTCAGCCCGGGAACTTGTTTAACCTAAACCCTTGAGTTCTTAGTCACCCGGCTTTAGGAAATCAACAGTTGGTATGAGCTGTGGGTGTGTTTAGTCTTCCACTGGAAATGTAATCAAGCGTGTAGCCTCCCAGATTATACTGTACACTATCCATTTCGCTGAGGTAATATTCTCAGCCGCATTCCACAATTCAATCATTCATTAATTTGCCTGCCTTTCTTGGAGGTGCCATGGGGCGGGGGGGAGCTAGGACCCAACTGGAATTCGACAAATAAATAGCACACCAGTCATTTCACATTTCGGTTATACAAGAGTTCAAGCATGAAGGACCTAAGTCACACATAAAGAAAGTATAGAAGAATTAAGGTAAATTAGCCTAGATCATGTTCAGTCTGAGCAATCCAAGAATTATAAGATAATATAAGATAATAATTATTATTATTACTACTACTATTACTAATACTAGCATTACTACAACTGCAAGTAGTTTAGCATATATTATTATACATATAAAACATCCAATGACCCAACTAAAGAACCACATCATCCATGTTTAGAGAGAGAATCTAGATCTTTAGCTAAAAAATTCTACTTCTTCCTGATTGAGCTCCAGATTTCTCTGACACTATAAGATGAAATATATTCTTTTTATGCGGTCTTTGCCAATACTTGTATGTGTCAAATATTGCTTTATTCATAGCATTTGTAAGAATATTCATTTCAATAAAAATAATCCTGTTGGTAAACAGCACTGCGGTGAGTATTAAAGGGATGTTTGTTTTTATCTGTGACAAAATCAAATACAAGTACTGCATGCCTGTATGTAATTAAAGGTGCGGCGACACGCAGCGCGTGACAGCAACCGGTCCCCCGAAAAGCTGATCTCACTCAGCAGTGCTGCTCTGTAGGAGCTGACGTTATGAAGCCTGCATAAGTCAAACACTCTTGTCTGTAGTAGCTATTTATTTTGCGCTGTTTTGCAGTTTATTTGCAGTTGCAATTGAACTATCATGACTGGGAACAAACAAAAAAACTGAAAATGTAGGTTCAAGCTGGAATGTGGTTGCAGTGACAGTATCAGTGATTCCTGTGAAACAGGCAGAGTTCAACTCGAATTATTAACATTGGCAGTGCTTTATTTTGAACAGTTATTCAAACAAAATCAGGATTGTGACAAATATACAAATGTAATATAATATCCATCCATCCATCCATCCATCCATCCATCCATCCATCCATCCATCCATCCATCCATCCATCCATCCATCAGTTTTCTGTAATCAATTGTCCTATTTAGGGCTGTGGGGGGTCTGGAGACTATTCTGGAGGCTATGAGTGCAAGTCAGGGAACAACCCAGGATGGGGCACCGACCCATTGCAGAGCACAGTCACACACCATTTACTTAATATACTATAATTTCTCTAGTGACTAATGACAGCAAAACAAAAGAGCCAGTTTGAATTACTCAAGACTTGCAGCGTGATTGTCCTTCCTGCAAATCTGCAGAGATGATGTGATGCAGTCAAACAGAACTGAATGACACTTAGTAAAGATAAATATCTGTGCGGGAGATATGTACAGATATGTTACACATCACTTGTCAATAGACTTCAGGCAAGGTGAAGAGTTCGCTATATTTTTATGTTGATTCTTTGTTGCTTTCTAAAATTATATACCAGTTAACAGGAAGTACATGACATAACCAGACGGACAAGTGAGCATTTTGTTATGATATTGATTATTGTCAAAAAATAATGGCGTTAAAAATAATTTCAATTGAATATGTACTTACATACATTGTTTAAAAGGTTTTCTTCCTGACCACATGTATCTGCCATGGAGCAAACATGAGGAACAAAACTGTATTATTGTGGAAACTATTGTGTTGAATCTGATATTTTTTGACAGTTCACTGTCTTTTGTTTGCCCATCGTCTGACAAGCAAGGCAACACTGCAGCGTAAAATCATATTAAAAACTAAGGAACATGAGCCGCTGGATCCTGCCATGCAAAATGTATAATACTGTCATAAATACTGGAAAAAAAAAAAAAAAAAAAATGAAAGTGTGAAAAGGTCATTTTACTGACTTCAGTCTACCAAGAACTTTAGAGATGAATATTTTAATTCAGCTTTAGTGTGTGAAGCCTGTTATTATAACTACAGGTGCACTATTGTGAAAACAGTGAAGCACGAGGCAGAGGAAACAGTCCAATCACCAGTGAAAAAAGTCACGTGGTTAGATGATTCATTCTTAACCCTGTTCTCCACAAGCAGACACTGACAATGCCAGAAGAAGCCCAAAGTGTGCATTTCCCACAGCGAGGAGATCTGGTGGCCCCGTTATGGTGTGAGTGTATTTTTCTGGTATGGTTTAGGTCAACGCAACAACAGAGCAAACGCCAGTAACTACAAAGTCATCGTGAGTAATCGCATTTGAACCATTTCTGTCGTAATGGGACTGAAGGATCTTCCAGGAACAGAATGTTCCCATACATGGGGCATGAGTGGTCACTCAATGGTTTGATGAGCATGAGAATGTCATAAAAATGCACCGACAGTGTCTCGGGTTAACTGCACATGTGTGGGACATCCTGGACCTGAGTGTGAACCGTTGACGAAACACGGAGTAATGAGTCGAGGAAGGATGGTGTCGGGAACATTCCGGACACTTGTAAAATCTGCGTCAGCATTCAATGGAACTGCGTTCGTGAATCAGGATGATCAAGAAGTCTGTTAAACGTATGTCATTGTTTATTGCAGTTGCCACTTGTGTTTTTTCACTTACTCATTATGCTATATAACAGCTGACAAACCCATGGGTTGTATAAAGACATCTATTTAGTGTTTTCCTAAAATCTTTTCGAGGTACATTTTCCCTTGCCTCTAAGGCTGACGTAAAATGAGTCACTGAAAACGATGAGGCAAGTGTCCCATCTGGCACCATGATGGAAAGAGTCATTATTGTGGGGAAGAAATGTATACGATTAAGTCATTTAGTAATGAATGAGTGGTTCAGTGATTGCCTCAGATTTGATATTTATATGTAAAACAGTTGCAGGATCCACTTTCAGATGACAATGAGATGACAGGGGAGAAAAAATGGCCAATCAGTTTATCAGCAGCACTGGGTGGGTGGGGGGGATGTGAGGGCTTTCAGAAGGTAACCGACATGCCCCACTGTGTGAACTCCATCATCTCCCTGTCAAAGTGCCATTAAATCCACGGCAGAGCCCAGCACTTCTCAGACATCTTGGAAAAACACATGTAGGAAAAGTACGAATGCAAAAGATACGGAAGTTAAAAAAAAACCTGAAATCTCACATCATTGCTTAATGATGAGTAAAAAAATAAAAGCAACATTAAACAAAGAGTCTCAAAATTAAAAAAGGGATAAATTCTCCTTTAATAAAATAACAAAGACTTCAGCTCACTGAGAACATCTGAATGGCATTCTCTTTAAAGTCATTATGTGGTACTGCGACCACACACTTAAAGATGTATTACACATCTTTAGCGCACTGTGGCTGGAAACAGAATAAAGGTATTCAGAAATGTTCCGGGGAGGAAAACTTGTTTACTTGAAACTAGGAGAGTGAAGGTTACTTAGAGCACTTCTTAGAGTGAGCCTGAATCCATGGTACCTCCAGGAAGATTCCGGTTTTTGAGCGCTGGCCATATTTCCTGCTTGTGACCGCACACTGCTCTTTCTGCTGAATCAAGTCAAGGTGGGAGGGAGGAGAGGTGATGTTCAAAACGGCCTAATGACAAGCGAGAATTCAGGAAACAACTGGGATCAAACATATAGAGAAAAAGTTAAACCGGGTGGGTTTGATTGTTTTTGCGGAGCATTAAATATATATATAAAAAAAGCTTGTTTTTGTGGACTTTTGAATTAAAAATGAGAAATGTATTTAAGTCACATGATTCGAATCCGGACACCTTCACTGTCAGACTGCGATGGTGGTTAGTGTCTTGCGACAATGCCCCCACCCCCCCCGGGAAGGGGTGCCACATCACGGTCGCGGTGGGGGGGCTGTAAGCCGAGCTTCCTGTGGGAGCCCCGCGCTCCCGGCCTACTGGCCACGGCGTCAGCGCCACGATTATTTGCATTGACCGGAGTGTGTCTCCTTGGGGCTCTCGCGTTTGGATCACTCTGACACGCTTGGGGGGGGGGGTGTGGCGTGGTGGTGGGTAGGGGGGGGTGAGGGGGGGGGCTGGCTCCAGCCAGGCGGCTCCGCTCGGCAGGTTGATGAATGTCCAGGCCTCCAGGATCCTCGCCACCCAGGTCCACAGAGTCCAGCTACAATGAGTTACAGTCTGAAGGCCCCCACCCAGCCTGGCTGGCCCCCTCTGCACAAACACTGCAAGTCTATGCTCCGGCCGGGCCTGCTGCCACCGCCTGCCTGACCACGCGCTTCCTCAATGACACTCTCTCACTCAGCGGCACCCAAGCTGCTCCCTTTCACTCAATTCAGTCCTTTTATGACATCTTTTCACTGGCGGTTGTTGCCCCTCCCCCCCCCCCCCCCCCCCCCCCGCTCTTTTTTTTTGTTTTTTCTGTTGCTAGTGTTTTATTCTTTTTTTTTTTTCGATCAATTAGAAACTAAATTGACTCGCACCCTACAGCCCCCATCACTGCTTGAACACATAAA
>JAODKE010000088.1:9915996-9953996 GCA_026779605.1 Mormyrus hasselquistii
CCCTCACACTTATTTTGGCATTCGCCTCCCACCCCCCCCCCCCCCCCCAAAAGGCCCCTCCCCCTCTTCCTCCCCAGCCTCCGGGGGCCCGGCGGCGGCACACATTTCCGCCGATGCCAGTGGCTGGGGCTGACGACAGCGTGGCTCTACCCCACAGATTGACGAGCCCTTCGCCGGAGCTTTACTGTACGGGGCAGCCACACTGGAGCCGGACTACATCTGGACTCGAGTAAACTTACTGGGAAACGGGGGCCGGCCTTGGCCCGCGACCGCCAAAGGGAGGTGGGGGGGGGAGCAGCTGATGAAAGGAGCCCCCACGCCCCCGCTCTCCCCACCACCCCCGTTACCAAAATCCCTGGGAGGATTTTATTCTGTAAACACTCCTAAGCTTGGAAGTCAGCGTCTGCTAACGCCGCTGGATACGAGCGACGGCCGAATCGCATCTCCTGCGCCTCTTTCGGAGGGCAGTGATTGTTGTGCGCGTCGCGGCGTGCAGACGCTGATGGGATCGCCACCGGAACTTCAGAAATCGATTAGAAGAATGCGTAACGCCGTGAACACTGACGTGTTTAAGACCGCGCCGTCCCTGATGAAATTTGAGGAATCCTTGGACCGAAGCAAGTGGCCGGACGAGCAGAAATGTGAGGCATTTTTTTTTTTGACAGGGGGTTAGAAAAACAAGGCTCCCCCCACCCGTCTGCCTCACGCCACCCGTCTGCCTCGCGGCGTCCGTCTGCCTCGCGGCGTCCGTCTCTCCACCTGGAGGATCCTTAGCGGTCTTCGCATCTGCTGGTGGCTCCGGAGCCGACCCATTAGTCACACGGGGTTATGTGACAGTGCCAGACTGGCCTGTTCCCCCCCCCCCCCACCACACACAGATAATTAAAGAAAACGAGATTATAAAAAGGTAATGATGGAGTAGCAATGATAAAGTGGCGAGGAACACACTCAGGTTTCAAATCTCACCTCAGCCACAGAGTGTCATTAAACATAATCTCTTCCTTATGGCCCTTTAAACCCCAAGCCGCCAAATACAACCTTCTCCCCCCCCCCCCCACCACCCCCCTGGTCACACTGACACAGCGGGGGATGATTTTTGACATCATTTAAAGCCGTCCCTTCCTCTGTCTGAGCACCGGGGTCAGTAAGAGCTCAAGTCTGACTGTATCCCCCACACAGTGTGATGAGAGCCTCCTGGCTTGATTGCTGAGCTGTCAGGTGGGGCTGTGAGAACAGAAACACGTATAACCCTATCTACAGTAGAGACGGCGCACACTCTTCCTGCAGGGATGACATACAGGGCTCGCCTTTGAAGGAAGAATGAAAGGGAAACTCAACGCTGATTCCCTTTTCAGACATGCCTGTTTTATTATTGTCTCTTACCAAGAGACTCTTGTGACTTTTGGATCCATTTGGGCTGAGCGCCCAGTTAACAGACATCTTTATTCCCCCGTGTGTGTAAATCATACAGGACCTCGCAGCATCTCTGCGCTCTGGTTCCAATCAGTCCTGTTGGCTTTTGGCTCTTCTGTCCTAGCAGCCCTTAATTAATTTTCAAATATATTTACTTAGTCGTTCTTTAAAAGATATTTTGTAAGAAGTTCCATCCATTCTTGCAAGCCTGTCTTTGTTCTGCTTTTTTTTTTTTATACATATTAGGGGTGGAAATGTTCTCAGGAGAACCTGCCAACCACCAGTCCCCACATAAGAGAAGCCAAAATGGCTGCTCCAGGCTTATCTCAAGAGGGGCCTTCCTGCCCCCTACAGCCACCCCCCCACGCTCGTAGGACCTGGCCAGCTCTCCTCTTTGAGGGATCTTTTTTCATCTTCACTCTTTCTTAATCCCTCCATCTTCATCCTAGTCGCATTCCATCCAGATCTGTAGCTTTTACTGCCCCTTTACAGTCTCTTATCCACGAATGCAAATGTGACGGAGACGGGGCTGGCCCCTTTGTTTATTTTTCAGGCCCACGTGACGTCAGCAGCGCTGCGACGTGACTGGGCCAGATCCCCTGCGCATCGTATAAACCCTCATCATTCGAAGCACTTACTGGAGGCAAGCTTCTGCAGGAGTGAAATATATGCGCGTGCGAAAGCATCATGGAAAACCGACTCTTGTTAACTCGGCAGAACAAATGAGATTGGCTGGGGGATATCATAAAAAGCCCATGGCGGGCTGAGAACGGACTGCGCTACCTCCCGCCATTGAGCTGGCTGCTCTAACTGTCTCCTAAATGAGCGTAATTGCTGCCATTACAGAACCCACTTAATACGTGGTGCACTCAGAGGTGTCCGCTAATTCCCCTGACAACTCAGGCAACCGGCGCTGTGAAACGTGCCTGCTTCAGGGTTCTGGGAGGAAGCGTGAGACGGCATGGCAGGGCTATTAAATACATTAAATTAACCCTGCTGGCAAGAATTTGCCTGTTATAGTAAAATTGTTGCTTGGTGACACCTTCCGTGACCAGATATATTGTGAATTATTACTCTAGGGAGGGATGTATACTAAACGGTTGCATACTAGTACACTGCTACTATAGTTAACATACTAAAGTTAAAGCAGTGTACCAATAGCCTCATATTGTCATACCTATTTTCTGACCCCATTGTGCTTGAGTTTTGGTCTTTATTACACAACATGTGCTGTCAGGATTGTACAGGTAAGAGATTCTCCAGGACTGCAACTACGGGCTAATTCTATTTGGTAAAAGGTTCTGAACGTGCCCTTCTCTTCCACAAAATTCCAGAAGGGGTACATGGCCCCAGAACTGAAAGCAAAGAGTGACGTTTATACAGTTATTAATTTTCCCCGGCAATCCCTCCTATTGGTCAGTTTATGTTATGTTCTAGATCTGGAATCTTGCCCAAATGCCTTAACGTTTTTGCTGATAATTTCCCCTTTGCACTATAAAAGCCTGGATCTGAGGGGTGAATTCAAATTGGATCTGGCAGATAAAGTCCTGAATAAGTTATGCTCAGACTGAGTGTCTCTGGGCCAAGAGGAATAAAGAACAAACACAAACAGATGGAATCGGGGGCTGTTTAGCTCATATGCGAGCGTGGAGTCATCCTGTAGCCACGTCATTCTCTGGCAATCACACTCATCCACTATTATGATAAAGTCTTGAGAAACCAGAGTTGCTCAATCGGGGAGTTTTGCTCAAAGTGACGCTTAACCCATAGACACGACTTCCTCCCTACTTGTAAGCCCGCTGCAGTGAAATGTGTACTTTTTCCCCAGGAAGGATAAACTCTGGAGCAGAGATTTTGGCAGCAGAAACAATGGTGCCCCCCACCCTCTCTCCCCCCCTACCCCGGAGGGAATGAGGTCCAGAGAGATATCATGCAAGGCCTCGATGGCGGCAGTCTTCAGCACCATAAATTATCTGAAAGTGGTCTAAACAGGCCTTGCATCCCAGCCAGATCCCAACCAGAACTTAATTGGGGGAATTCGCTGGTTCCAGACTGCCGCTCTGATATGAAAACAGAAACCATATGTAAGAAAAGAAGGTGAAACGAACAACCATGTAAGACATAAGTTTTAAACGGCGCAAATGGCAGTAGACGGCATTCAGGGAAATTATAACGTCACGTACGTCTCGCATGTTCACTGACTCCTGCTGGGAAGCGGCCCAAGGGGACCCCAAGGCTAAACGACTCATAGAAAGTGCATTATGTCCAAAACAATAGCTTAACATTAAACTAAGCATAATATACCACATAAAAAATACATTATGTATTTAAAAACAATTTTATGGCATGATAGCTCTGTTGGTGCAGAGTATATTTTCAATAAGAGAATTATATACTTATGATGGGCAAAATAATGGAAACACCATATTAATACCAAGGATCTCATAAGGAGCAGGACAAACCTTTGCCTTGAGAATTTTATTGAACTATTAAGTCTAGAAAAAATACTTTTCAAGATTCAAGATTCTTTATTTGTCACATACACAGTTATACAAGTAAACGTGTAGTGAAATGTATCCTGTTTTAGTCCCATATATATCCGGATAACATTACAGTTATAGGCGATATCTGTACAATGGGCAATATTATAGAATAGACTCTGTATATTTGTGTTGTAAAGTGCAGCGTGCTAGTTGCTGTTGATGTAATTGGACCTCGCTAAGAACAGCTGACTGGCTGTGGCGGTATGCCCTCAGGAGTCTCATGGCCTGAGGGCAGAAGCTCTTCCTGAGCCTTTCTGTTTTTGCCATAATTCTCCTGAAGCGTTTGCCCAACTTCAGCTGAATGAACGGGCGGTTACTGGGGTGAGACGGGTCTCGCTCTGGTCCCGCATCTCCTTTTGAGTGATGAGGTAGAAATCTACTTTGTACCCAGAAGTTCTCATGAAGGTTCAATGACGTGCTGACTGGTGAGCCCAAGGAAGGCGTTTGACTTAATGTTAGTGCTCAGGCAAACATTCTGGAGCTTTATCAGCGTGTGGGGGCATCAACATTGCGGGATGGTGCTTACAGCATGGGGGGCACCTGGTCCAGTAAAATGGTCTCATTTTTTATGACTGTTAAAAGATCACGTAGAGCAATTATCAGACAAAATGACTCCAGTGAGACACCATAGCATCACAGATCTCCCACTGCGTTTCAAGTTTGGCAACATATTGTGGGTTAAAGGCATTTTCCAAATATGGGTTGAAGGCATCCTCCCATCTCCAGAAGCAAAGCTTTTTGGATGTGGGTCAAAGCTGACACATCAGACTATTGTATTATTTTCCCAGTGGTGGTGTTAAAATTTTGTTCTTCTTACACTAGGTTATGCATCATGGTGCTTTGGTCTTGGACATAAGCAAATTCCAAGCAACAGTCCTACCACAAATTGCAGAAGTCTGAAAATGTCCATGCACAGTTCTTTTTTAATAACCAGAGGCGCTCAATTCTGCGGTAGTTTTTGACTGTTTCAGTGTTTAGCAACTATCTTGGCAAGCGATTAAGTTTCCCCTGTAGGTAAACTTCAACTTGCGTCCAGTGCAGTTTGTCCCTGTTTGGCTGCCATTATCTTCAGGTCTATTGCTGTAGACTCATTAAATAATTTGCAGTTTTCGTGAACTGATGACGCCTGTGATTCAGGGCCTTTTGGCCTCTTCAGAACTCTGACGGCTGTCAAATGTTTCTTTGAAAACTCACATATTTCAGACCTCTAAAGGCTGGCTCATTCTCCTCCACACGTGTACTAACGGGCGTGTCCGCTCGAACATTTATGATGCGTTTGACGTCATTCTGCGCTTCTGCGGACGAACGCCTGCTGTACTCCAAATGTCTGTGCGTGCAGCTCTGCGCCTGATCGATACCGTAGCGTCCACGTTAAATATCAACATGGATGCTTTTGATGAGCGTTGGGGTAGTTTACAAACTGTACAGAGTATATACAAGGTCATAAAAGTGTTACGTGCATGTAAATGTGTGTGTATGTGAGTGCAGACTTGTCTCGAATTAAAAATCTCATGCCAGCCAGCTGGCTTTCTGAATTTGTAAAACATAGAGAAACAAACATAAACCTCAATGCTGTCCTATGTGTGCAGGGAATATCAGAATAATAATTGATATCATTTGTGTAGAGTATGACGCTTCTGCGAAGAATTATGAACGTTTGCGTGTGTGCTTACACAGAGTGGATACGCGAGTGTGCGGTATGAACCAGCCTTAATACAGCTGACTGAGTGTCAACCGGCATCCAGGGTAACATGATTCACCTTTCTAACTGAATCGTAATTGAGATTTTGTTACTTCAAAGTAAACGCTTTTATGTGGCTTTCTTTTGTTTTTCCCCTATGTATGTTCTTAACTATGCATTTGAAAGGTGAATTAAATCTCTGCAAATGATTCTTATTACTGAGGGATGTATGCTACATCCTGTATTTTGAAATATGGTGAATGAGCAAGATAAAGTGCCAGATCATTCAGTAAAATAGGGGGTTAGGACTAAAATTCATCTTGTTTGCCATCAGGACCATGAATATTCAGTTGAAAAATATATATATTATGATGTCTGACTCTTTCCAATATCTGGCTTTGCTTTCAATCCACGGCACACTGGGAACATGAATGAGATCCAGTCCCTTAGAATAATATCCAATCACTTTTCAGCTACGGTCTGATGTTTTGACACTCCTGAGACTGCAGGGAATTAAACGGCATTTCACACATGCTCTGAAAGCACCATCTTCACAGACCCCGCAACGCCGGTGGCGTTTCATCACTGTCGCGGGACATACAGTGGTTTCTTTTATGTCTCCCACTCAGGGACGTGACTGTGGCTGCTTTGGTGAGAGCTGGTGCCCCAGTGACATGCGGTTCTGTGACCCCCCCCCCCGGTTGACAGCAGGCATGTGGATCTGGCAGTCACCAGAATCTGAGCTAAAGCAATATATGTAGGATGTCTGCGCCCGCTGAGGTGGTGCAAAATGTTATCTAAGGTTCATGATGATTGCCGGAGGTTAGGGTGTCCGCTGAGCTGCTGCAGGATTGTCTCTGAGGTTCAGGATGACCATCAGAGGGTACGATGAATTACGAGGCGGTGAGGAATGGTGTCTGAGGTTCACGATGATCGCTGGAAGATGGGACGTCCACCACATAACTGTATGCGAGGATCAGGATGACCATCAGAGGGTAGGATGAAGAATGAGGTGGTCAGAATCATATAGGACTTTGGTGGTAATCACTAGATGTGAGCCAGACTGCGGATGTTCATTATAATTGACCTGACTGTGTAGGCGTCCTTATTATCAAACGATTTTTAATGTTCTTCTCCATCATAAGCCTCTCCGAATAATATAAATCAATAAAGATTTTTTTTTTATCATTTACAAGTCAACATGATAACTGGCATAAACGTTCAATGACTTGCTGGACATTCCAGGTCTAGCAAGCTTGCAGATGAGCCATCTACCCAGCAGGCTGTCATGAAGAGTCCCCTTCACTTCAGTCTAGGCAGAAAGGGATCATGCTTTTCAGAGACCAATGGCAGAAATGATGACTGGTCAGATTTTCAGTTGAGGGATTTTATTGGTTATAGTGTGTATAGCTGCAAGTGTACGCAAATGCACCCAACCCTGTAGAATGCCACATAAATTGAATCTAGAGCAGGCGTCACAAATAAATGCTCATTACTAATGATGATTAATATTAATAATATGAATTCAATGTAATTGGCTGACATCCCACACAGGCTGCTTCCATCATGCTCTACGCTTCCTGGCGGAGGCCAAACTGGAGGATTGGTGAATGGATAGATTGATAGACGATCTACAGCCAGTTCTTGACTGACATAAGCAATCTGTCCCATAAACCATTACAAGTCAGGTTTTACATATGCCAGATTTGCCTTCCCTTACCATTATAGCGAAAAACACTTAAGCCAAAGATGCACAAGCGATTCGTAGTAAAGAACATACATAAGTGAAAAGATAAAGTGTAAATTTACTCACAAGAATATCTCCATAAACTCTATGCATCTGGGATAGTTTTTGCGCAAATTGTTACTTAAGTCGGCTTCATTTATGCTGCGAGCTGCCTGCATAAACAAAATATCACGGTAGACATTTCACATTTGTCCCACACTATTTACTTAGGAAAAAACAAAAATGGACACACTTCCAGTCTCACACAATGCCCCCCATAACTCTTGAACTATCAGCAGAGGACCTGACCAGTCACATCCTTATTCATTCCGTCGTGTAAGAAGCTCCACCTAACTTCAGTTTCCGGCTCCGTCGAGAAGTTATTCAGACATCGGGCCACATATCATAAAACTGCAGAGTCTTTCTAAAAACACACACCCGCTTGGACCAGGGAAGGTTCAAAGCTCAGCTTGTAAACAGCAGCCTGAAATAGACTTTCCACAGTCCACAAATGCAGGAAATGTCGCCCTTTCTAGGAGTCACTCTTTCACATAACACCTTTCCACAGTGTCCCTCCGCAGCCAAAGCTTCAGCTCCCCACAGAAGGAGGTACAGGCCGCATAAGCGCTTACACAGTTCTGGGAATGCTATTTGCCCTTTTGTTCTGGATAAAAGTGCAACGTTTCACCACTGGCGTTAGCGGTATCTGTGGTTTAGGAGAATAAGGCAGGGTGTGCTGTGTGTGTGTTTGTGTGCATGAGCGTGTGTGTCAGCGAGTGTGTGCGCACAAGTGTCAAGGAATCCATTGTCTGCTCTCCACCTGTTATTATTCTGGTCCCAATCAACCTGCTAGCCAGGCTGGAGCCAGTGACCATCTGGAAACACTGCTCTGTTTATAAACTTGGCATGGAGCTGCACTCCGGGGCCTGACCTCCCACACAAATCTGGAAACAATTAGAGCAAGACAGGCAGGCTGATTGCTGAGCTAGAGAGAGAGAGAGAGAGAGAGAGAGAGAGTCTGGTGCGGGTCCCGCTGATGGCTGTGGGGACGCCAGGGCCTCGTTAGACCCGGCCGGCTCTGCCATGCCCCGCCCCCACGCGCCCCACGCTGACTCTGCTCTTAAAGCTGCAGTTTTCCATCCTCCTCAAGAGCGACGCCAAGACCCGCGAGAGACGCCTTTGGTCTCAACCAAAAGGGAGGGGTGGGGGGACGGGCGGTGTGGGGGGGCTGTTTCTCGTTGCGTTTCAGGACGTGTTACCGCCGAGTCACCCGGCGGCTCTGGAACCGCGGTGCCTCGCGTGATGTGAATGGAATATAGATGAAGGATATTCATCATCTCATACATGAAACATCTCGCAGCCTCTACAGAGTCTGAGAGGACGCCACGGAAGGTCCCATCAGCCTCCTGCTCTCGTCTACAGTAAGCCGGTCACTCTGAATTCTTCAGGTAGTCCGCATCGCCCGGGTCGACTTGTGCCACCTCCCTGCCCGGCGTCTGGTCTGGCAGCCCGGCTGAGTGAATGCACAGATGTGCAGGGAACTGCCACAGACATACCCCCCCCCCCGCCACCCCCCACTGACCCTGCAGGGAATTTATGGCCCCCAGCGTAAAGGAGGTTCGGCACCGGCTGAGCATGGCTAAGAAAACCCCAATGCCACACAGGGGGCTCCGTGTGTGTGTGTGGGGGGGGGGGGGTGGACCGGAGATACAGAGGAGGAACATAGGAAACTTACTGTGAAACCAAATATTTCAGAAATGTACCTTCACGCTCATGTTTGACCTCTTGGGACTGTTGATTCATTCTTTCAGGCTGCGCTCTGAAGGGTAAAGGCCAGAATGTTTTGAAACATCTCATTTGGGTCCGGCCTGTAAACACTAATGACTGCAGCTGTATGAATTTCAGGCAAGCACATTTGTATGCCTTACACGCATCCATCAAAAGCTTTACAGCTGGACTTTTAACTGGGGCAAACGTAATTCGCCGACATCCGTCTGAAGTTCGTATACGTCAGTGGCCTCAAAGCCAAAATATCTAAATCACCTCTTCGTCAGTACCACTGACGTCACTCGATGATGCGAGAAAAAAAAAAAAAAAACCACAGCGAAGTGGAATGCATTAGGTAGCGCAAGAGGGTTTCACCAGAACCGTGCTTAAGTTCATTATTCCTGGGAACCCTGAAGTAGGGTAACAGACAGTTTGACAGTGTATTCCCCAAATAATTTTAATACTGAACAGACTTGTATCTTTGGTGACGGAAATGCATGATGAAGAGTTTTCTAAGTCGTTCTTCCATGATTGAGAGCAGAAGCTATGTTCACGCTGTGAACACACTGGCCCTGAGAATGGAGTTACTCGTGGGGGTCTCACACAGTCATGCTGGGAAGCCGGGGCTGCATTCCTCCATCCGGGGCTGGGAACTGGGAAGGATTCTGCCTGATTGGATCGGGCCAGTAGATGAGTTCCTGAGGAAACATTGTCTCAAGTTACATTCGCTTTACACTTTTACCCGTAGTGCCTTTATGCAGTGCACTATTACCTGAAAGCTTTCAAAATATAAGCTAATAGTAACAATAATATTAAAATAAAATAATAAAATAAGAATGTAATTACGTTACGAATGTCAAGAAAAGTAACACAGACTTTTCTAGGCTTCTTATAATGGGTTACACCGACTGAATCTTATACTCACAGTGTCTGTGGCTTGGCCCTACTGTCAATAGCGTGTAAATGCACATTAAAAATTAATGTTAAACGGTATTGTTACATTACATTATCATTACCCCAGAATTCATGATAGGGAATATATTCTCATTAATGGCAAGTCAAGAATAATTGAATGGGCTAAAGGCATAAGGTAAATTAAAGATCGTCCAGAAGAAATTATTACTCTGCAGCCCAGTAGGGGGTACTGAGCATCCATAGATAGCTGGGTGATACCACTCTGGGGAGAAGGAGGGGAGTATTCCTCAGGGAGTATTAAACATGGCTGACGGGGGTGACACTGTGGAGCGGTGCGGGGGTGGGTTAGGAGACTGGCATCCTCTTCCTGTATTACCTCATTCAGCGCTGGTTCACCTTCCAGATTTCCAGTGGGAGAAAAAGTTTGGCGTAAAGCAAACAAAAAAAAAAAAAAGAAGCAAGCAAACTGCATTTATCCACTGCACGCGTGTGCCGGCCCGCGACTGCGAGCCGATTGAGAATTACATACTGCTCCTCTCTAAGTCATACATCCTTTCTGCTTACACAATCACACACAAACACAAACCTACTCACACACTTTCTCACTGGAATGCAAAGTCCTCCCTGGGCACGGATCAGTCATACATCCTCTTGGTCAACCGCCAGCTTAGCTATTTTGTTCTATCTGTTCCCACTGGAAATATTACAATTAGTGCACAATGCTAATTTATCTTATTTGACTATGTGATATGTTACCAGGGACCAATATTTACACAATAACGACATCATTTCCATTTGACCTTTTCTGACAACTTGCGTACTATAGACACACAGAGATATGTGTTTTTTTTTAACGAATATCGGCCTATTTCCACGTGTCATCGCATCGACGGTGTCTTCAGACGAACGATGACAAAATGTCCCCTTGCAGATGGTACAGAACAGCTTTTGCTTCTTTCACGTGGATCATTTCGTTCGTTACGCTCCCTGACGATCATCGTATGCCAATGTCTGTCCTCTCAGTCTCGCCAGGGCTGTCCAGCCCCGATCATTATCTCGGCGTGAGGCTGCATGTTAGTTGAGTTAGCGCCCCGACGAGCTGATCTATAAAGGGTACAGGGTACACGCTGTATCATTTTTCCCATTTCGGCTCGCACAATGGAAGGACGGGGCAGTGAAAAACAGGATCTGTGCCGTGTCGTCCGAAGGAGCCAGGCAGAGGGGCCGGTCAGCGGAAGACCTAGGGCAGTGTCCTTCCTGGCTTGCCACGGCTTCCTGTCCGCTGCCTCCCACGCCATTGTCTGTTGGGGCTCTGTTTGATCTGTGGGACTGCTCTTTCTTCCTCTCCGCAGCCAGTCCCGAACAGTCCTCCCCACCTCCTGGCATGATCCTGAGTTCACTGGTGCCAGGGGAAGCCTCCACAGAAAAAAAATAGCATCAGGTGACTCACGGAGCCGGCGTTCGCCGGCCTTGAGCGTCGCCCATCCCGCCGTGCCTCGCCACACCTGCCTCACAGGCGCCGGGTTTGACTCAAGCATTGTGATTAAGCAGCCCCCCCCCCCCCAAACAAACATCCTGTACCGCTCAGCGCAATGCCAAGCCTCCGTCGTCGCCAGGGTTACAACGCAGCCGCTAGCTCAGAGATGACGGCCTACATGGTACCTATGGGATAAATCCAAACATTCAATCTGAACCACGCATGAGAAACATCTTTTAAAGCTCCTTGACGTCATTGACTGCAAGTTAAATTATTAGTCTGTACTGTGAAGGCATCTGTGAACATGTACTAGAAAAGCCTACGATGAAATACTTTCTCAAGGGGTGATAAATGTGCACGTCCTCCGGAGAAACGTACAGCTACTATCGACAGCTAGCTAATTCCTCTTCGCATTCTGCACGTTGAATTTGTTTTTATTTATTGTAGCATTTTAAAGGCTGTTCAGCGAGTCGGATCTAGTAAATCAAAGGTGACTAGTAAGCATCAATGAGCTGGCTATCAAGCACTTGTCATGCGGTAGTGGCTGCTGTGTCACCTGCTGTAACGGCCGGACCCCGAGCTCACGCCATGCTAGCTGCACTCGCTCCCTGCTAGCTATAAATATTGACGAGGACAGATGCTGTCCCCCCTCCGTGTTTGCGTCTTCCTCGGAGCACGTGTTAACAGAAAACGAGCGTGCGAGCTAACGTTCCCAAGCAGGTGGTTCGTGGGTGGGTCTGTGGCATTCGGACGGGTTAACGGTGCGAGGATGAATGACTCGGATATCCACGCCTGCTCCTTACACACCGGTGCAACATACAGAAAAATGAACCTGTAGCATATTGCTAGAATTCAGCTTAGCAGACAACAGGAAGTTCTCAATCTCATGGCTGGATGAGGGGTTACGACATACGTAATATGACTAAGATTGGAAGAGTTGATCCGACTAAGGTTTGTACTTGATAACATGTCATGAACCTCACCAGCAAACATGCGCTAGCCTCTCTGCAAGGCCCCAGTCATCAATGACATCAACGCTTGCACCCTCAAGAAAACATTTTTGCGGCTAAAGGAGCTGCTTTCCACTGGAGAACTGACTTTGGAGAAAAGGATTCATTCAAAGCCTCTTTGTGCATATAGGTGCGGTCCCTGCGGAGATGCAGACATTGTAAGGGCACTGAAAAGTCTGTTCCACTTGCAGATTATGTGGAATGATTATGAGTAAAGGTAACTGCAGGGGCAGGGAATGGAAAATTAAAGGATGAGCAATATTTTAAAAACAAATGCTAAATATGACAAGGTTACTCTGATCAGCTGAGTACAGCACTGGTCAGAAGTCTCAGAAATTATGAAGAAAAAACCTCACGTGAGACAGAAAATGACTAAAATTAAAAGATTACTAACACTGTTTAAAGATGGCAATACTTTAAATCAATATTCCCATTCCGGCCAAGGTGAATGTGTCACTAACACTTACCGATGTATGTTTTTTGATGAGAATTATGACATTTTTCAGCATCAGCTCAGCTAATTCAGTCATGTGCACCTTATGTCCAGTCAATAATGCCTCTCTGTCTCCTTCATTTATAACAGGGGTGTCATACTCCAGTCCTGGGGGGCCGGAGCCCTGTGTAGCTTAGTTCTTTCCCTGCTCCACCATAAATGATTCGGCTCAAGTGCTGTGTGATAATTTGCACAAGCAGTTGAATCAGGTGTGTTAAATGAGGGGAGACCCAAAAATGTGCAGGGCTCTGGCCCCCCAGGACTGGAGTTTGACACCCCTGATTTACAACATTAAATCTCTCATTGGTATTTTTACCATTACCTGCAGCAGAGCAGTAACATATGAAAGTAAACATTCCATTATCTATACCACTTTATCCATCTGGGTCGCGGGGAAGCTGGAGCCAATCCCGGCATCTTCGGCCGAGAGGCGGGGCTCACCCTGGGCAGGCCGCCGGTCCACCACAGGGCCCACACAGGTAAACGCGGAAGGAGAATCCGCACCTTCTAACGACTGCTTTTCAATGTACGCCGTCGCAAACAAACACTCAGAAGAAAACACCATTTTGTTTAAGCATTTCAAACATTCATTCACGTACTATACCGTTTCTCCCGTGCAGGATCAAGGGGGTCTGTAGCCTACCCCGTAAACAATGGGTGCACGGCGCTTTGCCTCCCCATCACAGGGCTCACTCACACACGGTTCACGCGCACTCATCTTCACACTTTCTGACAATTCGGCAACGTAGCATGTTTACGACCGTGAGGCACATCCAGAGAACCCAGGGCCAACCTCACGATGTCATGGGGAGAACATGCAAACTCCACACGCAACGAGGCCCGAACCCTGGTCTCCAGCGACCCCGCATTTCAGATATAGGCCTATTGTTTTTTTAATATATGCCATATATGGTCAGATGCGTTAGCGTAAAGCATCCCAGGTAACTCAGATGCAGAATTCCATGCCTCAGTCCGATTCATGTCATCTGCTGTTGAAGCTGTATATTAAATTAACGGGATGTTTTGACCTTCGGAAATTTACAGTGAACTGGCAAATTAATACATAAATAGTACCACATTGGGTCTGGCAATCCCGGCTCAGCTAATTTGATAAAGCATCATGCTAAATTAAAACAGGCTTCAAGAGCTTCATGACGTAAACGTGCAGGATCCTACCACCTCAACTCGGGCTGATTTACCCCCCAACACTTCTGCAGTATCCAGTTCAGAATTTGACAAAAGTCAAGACACAGATATTCATCAGTTCCATAAATGAACATAAATCCATCCGTGCATCAATACCGTTTATCCAGTGCAGGGTCACGACAAAAATATAATTTTTAAACAATCTGACTGCCGCATCCTTTTTTTTAACACAGCACTGCTGAATTAATTATGCTTCATTTTAACCAATTCTAAGCATCCAATTAAAGACCCTTATTATTAGACTATGCTAAATAAAAACACTCTAAAACCTAATTGTATTATTACCATGCTCCTGGGTACAGATACCCCTCCCCCCCATTTCTCCAATTCTCATATTTTGTAATAGCACTCCCCTCCCTGAGATTTGCCCTATCAGATACGCCACTAACCTGCACGGTCCTTCCAGCATACATGTCAGTTCTGAGGGGCCCTGGGAATAAGTAAACCTGATTTTGAGAAATAGAAGACCACTTTTCTATATACGTTGATTAATTGCAGTCGTATCTCTTTGGTGATTAAAACTGATTACGTTTTAAAACTGACTTTAATGTGGCTTCACTCTGGGCATGCTTTCAGTATATTAAAGAAAGAAAGAAAAAACATTCCACACGCTATTAAGCTGTAGGCATTAGTCATTTAATTTAAGTTTGAAAACAGGTCCTAGAGCTTTCCCATGAAGATAAAATACCCTCTTTGCTCTCATAACATTAAGTCGGACAAATTCACGCCAGTGAGCGCTGGAATCGCTCTGACGTCACGGCCGTAAAAACAAACCTCGCTGAAACGGTTTTAAATTGGTGCTTAAAAGGGGAAGGACGAAGGGGGGTGAGTTTGGCTTCATGGTGGGTGCTACCGTGGAGCCAGCAGTAATTTGAATAAATTGGCATCGCATCCCGGAGCTCTTGCTGCGGGCGACTGGAGACCTCAGACGTGCCGTACTAGCTGGACGCCGGCGTAGCCGAATGGGAAACCAAATCACATTTTCCATAATTGCTTCATTTAAATCTCGAAATAGTAACTGTGTATGACACGCGGCTGTACGTGCATGCTTTATGTCGCAGATCGCTTTTATGCAAAGAATACCGGGTGTTTAATTAACCCTCCGCAGCGAGCATGTAAACGCGAAGCCCCTGCATGTCATGCTGCATTGGCGTGGAAATGCTCCGGCCAGCCTTCGTCCCTGGGCAGCTGCCAAAGCTATGGGTTTTAAAGGGGGATTCCTGTATTTGATCCGCTGTATGATTTGCGTATTTGTGCGTGGCCACAGGTCTGCGGAGTCTGCTCCTTTTCGGAGAATGCTGTCCTTGATCCGAGTCCTTTGCTGAGGACACTGCCAGGTCTGCGGGACAGCTGATCAGTTTCATATAAGCAAAACCTGCAAACTACAAAAAGGTTTAATATATGCAAAAATACAATTACGCATGCAGAATATTTACAGTACCGCATGAAAAATGGAAAAACCTAAGAGTCATTTTGCAGAAGCTTTTTTTTCTTTAAGACGTGACGTCTTCATCTGTTTGCAGGTTATCTTTTAAATTCAGGTGCCAGCGTTTGGCAATTCAGACTGGTATTTAAGGCAAGTGTCAGCAGGTATTATAGTTAAATTCTCTCTGAGACTCTCAAAAAGATGAACAAATAGTAACAGCACGTACAGCTGAACAGCGAGTCACCTGTGTCTGAAATGGAAGTACTTTTGCTTAAAGGGTCTTCATACTCGATTAATAACGAATGCATGGTTATTTAATTGTCTGTCTGTCTGTTAAAGGGGCAGTTTTCACCTATGAAATAGTCTGCTGAAATTTGCCAAAAATGTGCCAAATGTAGCCTAGAAAAAAATAAAAGATTAAGCGTCCGGTCTTGGTACCAGTTTCCAAAAACAAGCACAGAATTTAAGATACAATCTCAAAGCTGTTCTGCCTGTCTGCTATTCCTTAAGTACACACACAGATATGCAGATAACATTGCGAACACAAATTATTAGCAGTGGCTCAAGTGTCCTTATCTGAACATATTAAAAGCTTTACACTTTGTACGTTTGCAAAAAACAAAACAAATCAACAACACTAATGGCATATTAATATAGGAGCACAGTACTTACAATGCACAACTTCGTTACTCTGAGCAATTTCAGTGTCTTTTTGGAATTTTAACTAGCGTCCTCATGACACTTGCGCTTTAAAATGTCTGGAGGGGGTGAGGAGAAGGCACTGTTTGTTTTCTTAAAATGTAGACGTGAGCTTGTGAAGAGGCTTAGCTGTTGGGGTGAGGGACTTTGATTTAAAGGATACTTTTTTTGGGCACACGGGCCCATTAAAGAGTTATGAACCCTAACTGGCACTGCCAAAGATTGTCTGCCCCAGGCCAAAGGCACTGCACAAAACTATACAGTTTCTTATGGAAGAATATCTGGGCAATTTATTACAGTTTCTGCCTCCTGAGTGTTATTAAGGTAGTATGACGGCCTGACACCTAAGGGGCTATGGGTTGGCTTCCTGCTCCTCCCACTGTCCAAAATCACTGGCAGTGGTTAGATATCTCTGAATCACCAGTAGTGTAAGTTTGTGTGATTTTTTTCCAATTATTTTCCTCCACTAATCTTCCATCCGTCCGTCCAATCATCTTCCAGCTGCTGATCTCGGCCGGGGCTGATGGGCGAGAAGAATCATTTAAAACAAAGATTTAAAATTGAAATATTTTTGGAATGTAAACAAAACAAGTTAACGTATTGGGTACCTAGGGATACACAAGATGTGCTATTTCTATAAGGGTGTTGTGTTAAGCACAAGCTCGTGGAGACGGTTAGGACCTTTCGAAGGGATCTATCCCAAGCAGAATATGTAGCGTATGATTTTATACTTTACAGCTGGATATTTTATTGAAGCGGTTTATGGTACTAAGTCTGTTAAAGGAAATAAGGACCAGCTGAGCTAAAGACGGGAAGATGACAGGAACAATTGGAAGATTGACATTTGGGCTAAAATACTCGGGGCTTGGTTTAAGATACTTGGGGCTAGGTTAAAGATACTCGGGGCTAGGTTTAAGATACTCGGGGCTAGGTTAAAGATACTCGGGGCTAGGTTTCAGATACTCGGGGCTAGGTTTAAGATACTCGGGGCTAGGTTTCAGATACTCGGGGCTAGGTTTCAGATACTCTGGGCTAGGTTTAAGATACTCGAGACTATAATAGTGCATAACTGTGTCTGCTACATACATACTGTGACACATGCAACATGGTGACATATTAATTGTAGAGAGAAACAGACACTGATACTTGCACTGACTATTGTGTTACTCCGAAGTTCTGCATTACTCCCTCCTTTCGGGCTTTATTAAAAAATCTCGTCCAAGCCCAAACAGTCTCCATTTTTCATTATAATTACATAGCAGGGATAAAGATAAATAAAACCATGTGGAAAGTATTTTTCTGTACATTTTTATGTTAATTTGAGCACATAAATAGAATTTTTAGAGTCACTTCCTGTTTAAGTAACCGGGTGAAAGGACCTGAGTTTAAAATGATGTCATTCTCCTCCCAGTAGTGTGAATGTGGCTTGAACCGGACAGGGGACCAATCAGTGTTTCCGACTTGCCTACATTTAACTTTTAACCAATCACAGACCTATGATTAGTGACGAACATGTTCAATGTTACTTTATGCATTGCTTTTCAAACTGACAACATTCAAGACCTTATCTTAAAGCAGTATTTTGTTTTTTTTTATATATATAAAAATCTAAAAATGTGTGTATTTAACCCAAAGACAAATGACACAATTCTGTTTATGATGAATTTTTATAATGGTATATTATCCATAATTTGATGATGGCATCGACTTTGCTGAAACCTTAGCAACTAACTTAACTACATATTTGAAGTTTTCATATAATTTCATTTCATTTCATTTTATTTATCCACCATAAGCACCTTCACTTACAAGTGTCCTTCACTTTGAAAGCTCATCCACCACACAATCATAAGTAAACATTCACAGCTGTTGGGTCCAACATGGTCCGAATCAGCCGGCACCACAGCTGAAATGGCAGTTAGGACACCCCGGGACTGCGTGCGATTCTGCATAGTCTGGCCAGTGTTCACAGCCACTTATAACTGGGTAAATAATTATACTATCCGGTGGTCTTCTCCCCCCCCCCCCCCTGCAAATGCATCCTCTGCCCAATAGCAGAGAGCTGGGTTGAATTAAACTTCTTTTTTTAAAAAAACAAGAGATGGAGCGTTTTGTTTTTCTTTTTTTCTCCCTTCTTTTCTCCCCCCCCTCCATCCAGCTGGCTCTCATCCCCCTTGAGGAGACAGGTGGTTTCGATTCCCCCGACAGGTGTTATCTGCTTCCTCTGTCAGCCTTGTGCATTCACCATTTCTTCCAACACTCCGTCTGAAAAAGTAAGCCTTGCTTTTTTCAGTCTAAAAGGAAATGTTACAGGCCAAATTCTATTTTTTTTCCCTCATTTATGTTGTGGTGAATGAGAATAGTTCCCAATTACATGGTCTAACTGAGGTTTTGGACCACGGACCAGCGCTAGGGAGACTCCTACCTTGAACTTATTGTAAAATAACTGAATTACTCTGGCAGCCTGGAAGCTAAAGACACGTTTCTGTAAGATGTAAAGCGACCTGGATGTTAAAAGCTTCAGTGCTTGACTTTCTTTATTCAGAATAGCAAGCCATTAAATCAAGAAGCAATTAAAAAAATATATATAGATAGATAGATAGATAGATAGATAGATAGATAGATAGATAGATAGATAGATACTTAATATAGCCTTATTATACTTATATAGCTGGTTGATTATTACTTGACGTATGAAATGCAGTCTCTTCTACCTCTATTACATATTAGATATTAGATCAGGGCTATTCAACTTGGCACCTCAACTCCAAATCCAGGCCTTGTTTTCAGTTCTCCCAGGTAGTTAATATAGTAATCACTGATTCTGATTGGCCACAGAGGATTCATAGGTGAAGGAATGCTGGAAAATCAGCAGGTCTCCGACCTTGAGGACCCGAGTAAAGCTGAGTTAGAGTCCAGCAGCGGATGCAGCTGGTTGACAGTTGTCTTCATCCCGGGAGCAGTTAACAGGTCCGTCGTGCAGGAGTGTCAAGCTGTTGCAGGTCGCTGTTGTAAACTGATTGACCCATTATGTGATCATGAGTTTATACATATATTTAAATTCAGTAACCTGAGGCTGGTGTCTATAAATCACCCATGATGTGTGACTGTGCGTGTGTGACAGTGTGTGTGATTGTGAAATGTCCACTGTGTGTCTTGGGATTGGCTCCAGGCTCACTGTGCCCCTCTTTGCATGCTGATTGGTGGACTGCGCTATCATATGATCTCTCTTTCTGTCATGTGATGTTCATCCGAAGACTGAAAGCGGCGTGCCCTAGTTAGCCTGTTAAATTTCACCGAAGCCCTAGAGGTTCATTTCGGTACTGCTGATTCTGAATGAGATAAACGTGAACTGCACTGAGAGCGTGTGGAAACAGATAATGAGAGATCAGGATCGGGAACTTAGACGGGGCGCCGGGGGGGGAGGGAGGTGGCGGTATGGTGGAGGGCTCCATTTGGGACGGAGTCAGGTGTACAGCCCACTAGTTCACTTCACCTGTGCCTAATTCCCAGTGACACCAGGCTGGGTTCTGTGTTTTTGTTCTAGGACCCAGAACACATGGCAGGCCTGTAGTGGCAGCGTGATAGAGTGCAGGCTTAGACAGGTTCTAGGTGCTTTAAACTCAAGTTTGATTATCTATATGATCTATTTGATTAATCCAGGTTCCCCCCCAGTCTTGACAAGCTTCTGTTCAAAATTTATACTCTATACACTTGCTCCGTGATCAAATAAAAACCTGTTCAGAGTGGGGATAACCTTCTTAGGCGGCATATATTTTCCTTATTCCGTTGTATTTTTTCTATGTTTATTTAATGAAAGTCGTACCTTTGGGCGAAATCATTTGGACATTCAGTCTTTGGGAAGAAAGCAGCTTTTGAAAGCTGCTTTCTTGCAACACATTAAACCTCAACTCTTCAAGAAATAAACCGTGTGCATCATGCAGGATGCACAGTATATAGAAATATGGTGGTGTTAGAAGATATCAAATATTGTTCAATAACAAAGTACGTCTGTGACGCATCAATAAGTAGAGTCACATTTGTTCTTTTGTGCTTATTCAGATATTTCAGTTCATTATACGTGGATGCTGGCTAGGAATTACGTCTCTCAATAATGTTTTGGATTTTAGCGTGATAATTAATGCAAGCTGCAGCTGTTTAAGCAGAAACACTAAACTGCTTTAAAATATAATGATGCAAACGCCAGTCCAAGAGCCTATAAATGTGTTTAGATGGATACATAAAATTTTGCTTTGTAGTTCAGGTTTTCGGTATTTGTGGTCTTTATTAAGATATATAGTGCAGAATGTGTGTGAATAAATGCTTGTGAAGTAGGAGACGGGGGTGGCAAATTCGCAGCGAGCCCCTCCCGCATGCCGTGGTGGCTCACTCCAGGGGTATGTGCATGCAAGATGTAAACAGGTGCACTGTTTGTCTGGCTTCTTTTCCACTCGCGCCAGCTGAACCTGCGCAAACATGTTAGCTGGGGCTGGCGCAGTTGGGTTCGAGCGGCTCTGCAGCAGTGTCGTCATAGGTGGGGGCCCGGCCCGGCCTCTGCGCGAGCCCCAGACCCAACCCAAGAGCCCGCTGGAGGTATTTACCGCGTGAACAGCAGGTTGTCACTTGCTCTTGGGGCTGCAGCCATTTTCAGCTCAAAGCTCAGGAATGCGGGTCTTTCTTTTGCTGGGGGGCGTGGCTGCCGGCCCTCATGGAAGTCAGCGATTAGACATGTGCGCTCAGAGATGCACGCAGGCGAAGCCTCGGAAAAATCTGCTTCCCTCATTCATTCCAGAATTCAATCTCGTAAATGTGCTGTTTTCAGGACCTATGTGCTGATTTTTGCCAGACGTTTTATTTTTTTTTCTTTACAGGAAAACAAATAGCATTCCGTGGCGCGTGTGCTAATTTTAGCAACCAAATAAATTGAATTAATTGCCACGCATTCGTATGAAGAATGGGCAACGTCATTTCTGTAATTTCCGTTGAGAATATATCAGTAGAGGAATGACCCTCAGACCCTTTGTTAAATAGAGATGCGTATAATAGCATAAATATGGCTCAGTGGTCGGGTTGTTAAGTGCTGACCACATCAAGCTGACCAGCCAGCGGGAGTGTTCATGTATAAAGCTGGGCTTGTCTCAAAGATCTCGCCACCGTGTCCTACCTGAAGTCTGTGTGGTCAGGCATGCCATCTGCATCTTGGTGGAAATGTGGCCACCTCTCATGGCTGAGGACATCCTAGTCATTCTCAATGATCACGCTGTTGCGACCGCAGAGGTCAAAGCTCTGTTATGTCAAGTAAATCCCACCTCCAAACCTCATCTTCCTTTCCTGTTGGCGAATGCTGGACGTCTGGGTTATTTGTCACTCTCTTGTGTACGTTTGGGAATATTTACTGAGTTATCTGAGCCATCATGAGTTTAATAATAATAACAACAACTTTATTGATCCCCGTGGGGAAATTTTTTATGGGGCACCCAGGGAGCTGGGGGTTAAGGGTCTTGCTCAAAGACCCGCAGACATGCTGAAGCTGGGTCTGAATCAGCAGCCTTGTGATTACAGGCACACAGGCTTAGCCCACTGAGCCACATGCTGCCCCCAAATTTATTGTTTATTACTAAGGATGCATGTTAGCTGTAACACCGGGTCTGCATCTATGCCTTAGGTATCATAACTTTGCTGTCTGATGAAAAACATGAAATATTATCTTTATGCAGCCATCAGTGAAGGTTTAAGTTTTTAAATGGACTTACGTGGATTGTTGTCAGCAAGGAAAACATGTGAATGTCAGGAATATCTTGCGTTTTATTCACAGTTAGCAATGATGTTAGTTTGTTAGCTACAGTAACTAGCTATCAGCGTTAAGTTGCTAAAGTTAGCGATATAAGTTAACCCATACAAATGACTGCCGTGAATACAAATGTTAAATAGTACAAACATAAATATTGGCTTCATAAAACATCTTTTCATGGGTCTCCTGGATCACAAACATTATCAGCAAAAAGTAGATACATGCAGTTTTTATTGGACAGCAACAATGTATAACTTCACTGATTTGCTTAATTAATGTGACTGCAACTCACATGAAAATTTCACGTTTCACGATAAATGCCTGTAATTGCATGAAAAGGGTGAAAGTTGGTGCATAAGAGCAAGTATATTGGCAATAAGTATCCAGCAATTCCGATTATAAAAGCTTCAACAAGTCGACTTTTACATGATTTGCAAACTTGCCATCAGAAAGCACAGAGGACCATTCCAGTCCTTATACAGGCTCACCTAGTATATGACATCATCACCCACATCAGAATATTTGCGAGGAACGGCCTCGTATCTCTAAACATCATTTATCTGCCTGTACATGAAGAACGAAAAGAGCAGCGTGCTGGAAGGTTAGAGAGCATGTGGCTCCAGTCGAATTTCATATTAATAAGCTTTGAAGCCTTCGGATATTACAAAGAAGCTTCCCTAGGTGCATACAGGTCAATGTACCATTTAAATGATTCCTCAGTGATTAGGCCTTCATCCATTTTAATCCAAGAGTCAGGAAATTGGTTAACAATCCTAGTAGTTCTAGCAAACAAATTTGCTTGATATTTCATCTGCTTTATTTCTCATGCAGTTATTTAATTTTATGTTACCATTTGCCGTACGCTATAATTTGAAAACGATTCCGTGCACAGTGCAGTCCACACTATAACAAAACTATAAGTACAATGGAAAAGGACGCGGTTTGCCAGTGTTTTTGTATTTCTTTTATAACGTTTTTTTTTTTTAAATCTCACTGACAATAAAATAAGGTTTAAAAGGCATCCTATTATACAGATTCTGCTGCAATACTAGCTTCAGATTGCTTAGAAAACTGACTATATTATACGATCGTGTATCATTAAAAAAAAACAGTTATGTATTGGAATTAAGACACCATTAACATGATATCAGTAAATGCTTTGCAGTTTTATCAAAGGTTTTTTTTGTGGTTTTTAGATACCTAAAATGGCGGTAAGAACCATGAGTAGATCTCCTCAGATTTCCACGTCAGTCAGGTGTTACTGACTCATCCTCTGCCGCGTACAAAACCTCTTCCCATTGGGAACCCATTTTCCTACAGGGCAAGAACTCACTGCTTTTTGTAAAAAATAATCCATGCCTTTTCTGTGCCCCCGGGCTATCATTCTGAGACAATAGTTTGCCAGCAAGATAAGGACCAGTCAAACCTGTCCTTTTTAAAGCCCTGCTAACTGCTTTGCAGTACATTTGTCATGCGCGTGCGGTTAAGCCATGGGCTTCTTTTTCTGATTTTCTACGTTTAAAATGAATCATGAATTCGAGCATTTCCTGCCCATTTCACACTGCGACAAAAATAAGTGTGTGAAATTGAAAGTGAAGTTTAGTCATCCTTTAAATCCCTCTTCCGTTTTAGGTTTTTGGTTATTTTTTTCCTTATACCTCTTTAACCCTGCTAGTTATTACCGCCACTTTAGCTATTCCACTCTCCGATCCTACGTTCAGCCTAATAAGATTTTATCTTATATAACTGAACTGGCATAATTGCTGTTGTTCGTTGTCTATGTCGCCTTTTGGAAATTGTTCGGCTTGGTTCCCATCTAAAAGGATATTTCCGTAAAGCAAATATTTTATGTATTGGTAAGTTATTCATGCGTTGACTGAAAGTTGCTTAGTTTCTAAAAAAACAACAAAAAAAAAAACAACGTTTTTATTGTCAAAGCTAATTCTCTCATAATGAAGAGTTACAATGGCGGCGGCTGATCGTACTTGTCAGAGATAAGAAGCTGTAAAAACACCCTTTCGCTGCTTATTCTGTTTCAGTTCAAACACCGTGTGTGTTTGCACAAGCGCACTCCAGCTGCCAGAAGCTCGAATCCACAGTGCAGGTACCAGCCCTGAGTCTCTCTGATGGCCTTCCCCTGCAGTGCGGGCTTATTCATGGGGGGGGGCAGCCAGGTGGGGAGCCTCGGACGTCCCGGGGAAGGCAAACACAGCGAGGAAGCCCCGGCGAGGCGGGCCGTAGGCCGGGTGGGTCACGGGCCTGCTCTTCCCTCACCGTTGGGCAGGTCGGCTTTCATCGCCCGCTGCCCTGTGGAGAGCAAGGGGCTGCTGGCGTTCAGCTCAAAGCATCATTGTAGGCCACAAGAAAACAAATACTGTCAAGTGTCACATCACCTTTGACCCAAAATAAGATCAAGATGTATGCAACATCCAGAGAAATAGCTATTGTTTAGCTCAGGGGTGTCAAACTCCAGTCCTGGGGGGCCGGAGCCCTGCACATTTTTGGGTTTCCCCTCATTTAACACACCTGATTCAACTGCTTGTGCTAATTACCACACAGCTCTTGAGCTGAATCGTTTGTGGTGGAACAGGGAAAGAACTAAGCTACACAGGGCTCCGGCCCCCAAGGACTGGAGTATGACACCAGTGGTTTAGGTAGTTAGAATTGTTACCTAGGTTACTAGCTAATAATTCTTCAGCCTCAAATTATCGGCATTGTTTATCGATGAATTGCTCGTGTCATTCATGGATTTTGTCGGACTATTCTGGGTGTTTTACTTCATGACCGGTCACTGCCTTAGGAAACGATCCATTCTCTGCTGTGAAATGTTACCACAGCAACAAGTGCATGAGGTGAAAAAGCACAGTCGGGACGGTTCCCTTTGTCTCGGAGTTTTAGAACATGAGGTTCAGGAATCCAAGCGCTCATCTGCCTCCGAAACAACTTACTACAGGTTGGAGCAAGTTCTTTACATCTGATTGTCGATGGCTGCATTTCAGTTGTTGCTGGCGACAGACAGCATATATGTAGTGGTAAGCTAACAGATAATCAAAAATAACTATAACATTAGTGCTATTGTATTATTTTATTACGACATAAATAGGGTGTCAAATAAAGTATACATAAAAAAATCATCATCATATATATCCTACGATATCTCCATGAACAGAAGCAATTTTCTGGGGGTTATTTCACAAAGCAGGATTTTTTTGCTTAGCTTGATAACTTGTTGGATTTAAGGTAGTCTGCGTTAAATTGGCTTTACCTTTGTCCACTTACATATAGCTCAGACTACCTTAAATCTGACAAGTTATCCAGACTAGCAAGAAATCCCACTATGTGGAACACCCCCAGGTGACCATCTCTAAAAACTTAGCAGCATTCAGAATGTTGGCATGAAAATGATGTACATTTTATCTGGTCACAAATAATTATTTGGACTGAATTTTACAAGACTAAACCTTGGTTTTCCCTCCAAGTCTATAAAATCAGAAAAAGTCCCTCACATCTGTGTTTGTTTACTGGGAAAGCTGCACTTACCAATGGTGCCGATAGTTCTTTTCTAGGAAGAAGTTAAAGTTAAGGAATCTCTGCATTTTTTGAATTGGTCTTAGTAAGTGACGCAAACATATAGTAAAAATGAAATTAACTGCTGTGACATGTATTTATAATGCGCTCAAAGGAAATCATCACTGAAATGCTTAAAAACAGCTCAGTCGAATCTAAAAAGTTGTTCTTCCCAGGGTCTGGTAGAAGTCTGGCCCAAGTAGGCCGTACCCGATAGGATTTATTAGCATTAGACAATGATGTTAACCACAAAGTGATGATATAAATTGGTTACTAACAAAGCTATCCCAACTAAATATACTAACTCTGATATAAAGGATTGGACTCTATTATTTAATTTCTACAATATTTATAGAAAACCAGCATTCCAAAGAGAATGGGGAAAGACAGCCTGAACGATATTTTCCTATAAGATGCTTGTTGATGACAACAGAGCATTTAATGAACAATGGAAGTGGCCGTCTTGTCTGGACCCAGTGAGAATAGCTGATATGGTGCCGACTTAAAGCCTTTATGGATTGTTATCGATTGACGTCATTTGGTAATTGAAAAAGGAGCCTTCACGTTTGACAATGGAAGTAACTTAGGACATCAGGAAATTAAATAATTGTGACATTGTAACTGCTTTATCTACTGACCTCCATCAACCAACAATTCTAGAAGAATAAAATGTTCGTTTTGGTGGGTAAACATGCACTTACATAAAGTGATCACAGAAAGTCTTTGAATGCTTGCTTAATTCAGTAACAATATTGCAAATGTAATGGTTTTATAGCAAAAATCATTACTTTATTCATTTGCTTACAAAGATGTATATCACATTAGACACAACAAGCAGTATTAAATAAAAATTCATTTCAAGTAATGTAATTTATATGAATTGAAACCCAAATGAAAATTCTAAAATAGCTGTTTGGAGTTCATCAACAAAACAATCTCACTGGATGCTTTCTAGTTACTAATGCCTTTGCAATAACATAAAACACCAAATATTTGTGTTTAGTATCCCTTTGATAGCCAATGAGTCCAAATGCACTTAATAGCAAAATGGCCAGGATAGAACTGAATGAGTCAAAAAAGGTCATGCCACTTAATAAAAAGAAAATATCTGTGTGGAAGACGTGCAGATATGTTGCACATTGCTTGTCAGTGGAATGTTGTTATGAAACTGATAAATTTGCAACATTTTTATAGAATTAAAGTGCAGCGGCGTATACACTGACATACCCAGTAACATTGCACTGGATACGCGGATAGAGACCCAAAGTACAGTTAGATCCAGGCCTTTGCACTGTTTATTTTCAGTTGTTTATTTGCTTTCTTAATTTGCAAGCACTTACAATATCGCTCTATTTATATTCTACTGGACAGTTTTACTGAAATATTTATGCTGAGGTACCGTGCCTGAAAGCACAGATCTTTCATTAGACTTTGGAATAGGATAGAGCCCCTTTGGGTCACATGTCTGGGTGTTCGTGTGGTCATGGAGTCATTTTAAGCGTCAGTGACACTGTTTGACTTGCCACGATCTTTACAGTTTATTCATCACAAATTTATATAGATACAGGTATAGATATTTCATGGTTAAAGCGAGATCCTGTGGACTGAAATCTGTTCCTTGTGGAAACTCCCTAAGAGGTTGTGTTTCCTGAGGCTGTACCTGCCACTGATTCCACAGATGAATATGTCCGGTTACGGATTACTAATGTTAAACAAACCAGCGCAGGATGGAGCTTTTTCCATTATGACACTGCAATAAAGCTCATTGACTGTCAAAGAATTCAGAGCATAATAAAGTCGAAATTAATTAAACCAAATGTGCGTACCTTTTGTGGATTTTCATGAAGAACTCTTATTCAGAGCGACTGCCATTTCTCTAAATTCGGAGGACGGTCCCCGTGGAGCGGGTCGGAGTTAAGGCCCTTGCGCGGGGACGCTATGACGGCGGTGCCAAAGTGGGACTTGAACCCATGATTTCTTGTGCCAGACGCAAACAACCTAACCACAAGATCACCAACATCCCTAGGGTCCGCCACAACAGCTCATGCACGTGAGAATATTTTGATACTGACTGCACTAGTGTGACATCGGCTTTTGGCCTTGCTTCATAATATGCCTAATAAAACGCTTTTGTTAATGTCCAGTTCAGACTGCTCTCTCGTGGCTTCGTTTTCTGGTCTTTCTAGTGTCTGACAACATGGTGCTATGTGATGTATAGGAGCTTCCATTTCAAATGCAACTTCTTTTCCTTTTTTGAGTTTTTTATCCATCAGTTAATCAGTTATCGTCAAGAGGGGCCACTCGCCATATTCATATAATGCAAGATCACAGTGTATGAATAAAAAGAAAAATTAAATGGTCAAATTAAAAAATTGAACATCATTGTAGCACATCCCATAAGTGATATTGCTCTCTGTTGGTCTGTTTTAATCCCCATTTGCAATGTTGCGTGTAGTAAATATCTACACAACAATAAAAGCACCCATTCTCTATGACAAACAAGAGTTATGGTATGAAACTTTAAGGTTACCGTCAATGGTCTGTACCGAATTAAGCTGGAAATGTCACAAGGGATGAAAGGTGAACTTTGTGTGCAATTAGATATTATTCTCAATCAGCAGCAGGATCAGCCGTTAAATTTTCACTCAAGACAAAAGGCAGGGATAGAAAGAAAAACTAGTGATTTTATTTTTAAGCCATTTTTGTATTGGCTTGTTATGTGGCGATATGAAATGTGTCCAATCACCTCATCGTCAGAGCAGCATGCTAATAAATTTTTCTTAGATATTATTTGCAAAGCGAAAAAAAATTATAAATCTTTTCCAACAATGACCTTTAGAATATTGATAAATTCTGTGGATTTTAAAAATGGGCAAACTGGAGAAAGTCCAGTAAAAGCTGGAAATTTTGAGCCAATGATTTATGCAGCGCTAACCCACATTTATGATCTGGAAAATGTTTAGTGTGCCAACATCAACCCTCAGCCACACTGAAATACTTATGACATTGTTTATGAATGACTACCATTCTGTCCAATGAAATAAATCAGGAAAAAACAGAGGTGTGTGATAGTCAGCCATTATGTATTTTATAGGATAACATTGAGGAATAATAGATCAGGCTTTTCAGTAGAAAATATCTACGATGCAGCCGGCATGAGATTTTAAAGATCTGTCTTGTTTACATACAAGTAAAAAGATATTTAGAACATATAGTTAATGGATTAATTAAAGTGCAATTGACCTTCATAATATTTAGGTGTTTTAAGATAAAATATATATTTTTACCTTCTATGTGTCAGTGAAATAAATAATATATGAAATTCCCCATTCTATGTATATCAAAGAAGACTTGTCTTAGATGTTCTTCATAAATCATTCAAGGAATTTCTCGGTCTGCTCCATGGATCCCGCAGAACGTTCTTTTTGTGCAGCATTTTGCGCATTTCCTTCTCACAGTCCTCCACAGAGAACATCGTGGCCGGGCCGCGATTACAGGAATCCTCTCGACACGACCCGACACGCTTGTTTACATAGCTTTTGGCTGACGGCCATGCGTCAGCAGTTACAGGTGCCACTTTCATGGCTCTCCGTATCAGGTCATATTACTCTTGGACCCTAGTTATAGCGATAGAAGGCGTTAAGAAAACATTTAAGTGAAGCTATATCTGGCTTGTTCGAAAAGAACAGAGACGTTGTTTTATGGAATCGCAACAAAAGATGAACCCATAGAAGAAGCTGCAGTCTCCAATGAGGATAATTACACAAAAGCTGATCGTTACGGTATTATCATTCGGAGTCTCCAGACAGCTGACTGTCTCCTGACTGCTCAGGAGAAGCAACGTCCGCTTGTTCCTTTCATTCTGGCAGCCGGTGATGCTCAACTGATTAGTTTCTCTGCCTCTGGACACATTTTTACTGTTTTAACGTTGAGGGGATGTTTGATTTGCTCATGTCGGATATATGTGCTACGCTCTATTCACGCAGGGTTTTCTTGCAAAAGTAGCTGAAACCAAAGACGGTCAGCTGATGGCCTTTTAATATACAACATTCATGCCGGTTTCGCCATACTAAGGCGGAGGCCCAAAGTTAGTAAAACGGTTGGGCAGGGAGCTGTTTAAGCAACTGTTTTAGTACAACAAATGACACACTGTGCCATTTGCATCTCTTCAAGATAACAAAAAAGTTAATTTGTCAAGAAATGCCACAGACTTTATAAGATATATAATATATACAAATTGGCTTTATATAACACCAGTAGGTATGTGCTGTCTAATGGAGGGGTAACAAGCATATAATTTCTTGAAATGCTGCCCAGATGTGTGGGTTTTAGCGTATAGGAGAAGTTTCTAGAGGTATTGTTTCTGCTGATCTGCCAGCCGGCCTGACCAGGCTTGCTGCGGTACAGTCTTACGGCGTACAATAAAGTACAGCTAAAGTATTTTTGAATCGAGTGGTTACCGAATCTCCGACTTGTCCTGACAGCATCGCGGCTCGGGCATCGCGGCTCGGAGCCGCTCAGCGTCGTCCTGCCCTGCACCTGCCACAGGCAAGTGCTTTCCGTCGTCGGATCCCGGGGCAGGTCCCGGCCTGCGCGGCGTGCTGACCTCCCCCACGCTCCCTCCGGGGGCCCCTCCCTCCTACTCGCACACCCTTCAGTACCCCGTAGTCGACGGGCTCAGATACAGAGGCGACACGCGATCCTTCCTTGGCACCTTGGTGCCGATGATTTCGAGAAGCCGGTTCCCCTGGGAGGAAATCTGGTCCCAAGTCACAGAAGCTTCTGTCATTTCCTTTTTTTTTTTTTTTTTGTTTTTGGTTCGGCGGAGTCTTGCAGGAGGTGGTCAGGCTTGCCGATGAGCTCATAGCATCATAGCTGTTTTCAGTTTTGCTCTTCCATGTGTCCTTGCTTTGAGGACTCGTAGTCTCTTTCGTTTGGCAAAGAAATCCATCGTGTTCTTGTACTCTGTACACAGTTATATGGGCAATCAGAAGTGTCTGTTTGAAATTCTACGTTATATTATTACTTGTTCGAAGCACAACTAATTTTCAAACGTAGATTATGCAGATTTTTTCGAAAGCGATAAACCCAGGGTTAGCGTTCAATTGGCCCGCCAGGACCCTGGCTGCTGGTGAATGCTGCTTGGAGTGGGCCGCCATAGCTGGCCGCTGCACTAACCCGGGGAAGTATGCACCACCAGCAGCTACACCTGTGGCCACAGAACAAGTGTATCAGTGTCTGGGAGCGCTGCCCTGACCTGCCGCCGCTGCTGGTGGAATGTGCCGGAAAGCCCATCAGGTGCACGGGCGCGTGGCGGCTTGCAGGGGGGGGGGGGGGGTTCCCTGGAGACAGGGAGTGGGGCTGACTCACAGCCCCATGTGCCAATTCCATACCTGCCCTCCCCTTGTTTTAATGCGCCCTGGAACAAAACAAAGAATAGGGGCGATTATGTGTGTTTGTGTTCTTCATTTGGTACTTTCCTTCTGCGCCTCTTCTCTTCTTCCCTTCGCTGCCTGTTCAGAGGCTCAGCCTCCGTGACTCAACTTTCCCGGAGTGCAGGTTCAGGTTTTTTCGTAGCTCCAGGGGTTGAAAATTTCCCCTTCCTGTCGAGGGATCACACCGACCTGGTTTGACAGGCTACGGCATCCCTACAATAGGCTGAGGCAGCCTCTGCCTGTTTGGGCTTCTTCTGTTCTTATAAAGAATAAAAGAATTAAAAGCCAATGTGAACTTACAAGCTTACTGCATACCAATTATTAATTTAACCAGTGCGGCGCTTGATTTTAAAAGACAAAAAACTTAGAATGACCCACTTTAATGAGGGGTTTTTGCCTTGTCTTACTTATGGCTTATGTCTTGAATTCTTTCTTATGTTTAGACTATACTGCCATTTAAGTATGTCGTGCGTTTTATATGTCTAGCATATTTATATTTTATTTTATTTGTTTTTTGCACTATGACCAAGAGAAAGGAAATATCATCTCACGGTATGACCCATGCATCACAGAGCTCAGGCATTAATTCAGATACTTTGACTTGACTTGATAGTCTGCCCATCTTCCTGTTAGCCATCTTCCTTCCTGTAACAAGAGCGACAGTTCGGAACACCCAGACCGCCTCTGTTCGGAGTTTCGTAATCCGCGTCTTAAAATGCAGACCTTCCCCAGAAACATAGCCCCCATTTCTTGGTCGTTCATCCGATAATGAAAACCGCTGTTTGCCAGACTGTGTCCTCTCTGCCAGTTTAATCCTGGAAGAATGTTTCTGTGTCATCCCTGGAGTCAACACCCCTGCAAACATATATTAAAATGATTACTGCGGTGTCTGGTTGGGACTTGCCGCTATGCTCTGGGAGACACATATTCACTAGGATATGATATGTGTGGTCCTGGGACAATGATACCGGCAATGGTTTTTCCTTTAGTAGGTTAGATGCAACAAATTTATAAAATAACCTGTGTCTGTAAATGTAAGGTGTCCATCAGCTCCATTCTAGCAAGTGCAAGATTTTCCTGTGGCCACCTGCAGGTCTTTTCACTTATTTACACATATAAATGTCGTTTAAAGCTTTCAGATGGCATAGAGGAAAGTAGGAAGGAGAATGTATGGGGCCCGGTGAATATCAGGACGCGAGGGAGACCAAGGGCCCCATCGACACCCTCATCTACAAAACATATGATCAGGAATGCAGGTGGAATCTTATGCGACTTTTTCCATTTAATGTATTCAGTATAATGAATGATTTATTCTAGAACTGCAGATATCGGTACAGTAATAAGAACCTAACAATATATTTATTCCTTGATTCATAGCGATTTTTTTGTCCAATCCGAAGCGTCCCACTCAACCATCCCTGTAGCATGTCGTCGCGTCTGACCCTACACTGGAAGTGCAGCGATGCAAACAGGATCACAAATCACTTTTCATTGTTATGAATCTTGCAGTTATGATATTGCTGTGATTTGTAGAAACTTGCTTACTCTGTTTCTTCCCCAGTGGCAGGAACATCACCACACCTTGTTCCTACAAGACTGCCACTCGGCTATCGGGACCAGTCAGCATATGAACAGAAAATCGTCATCAGATACCTTCCTCTACAGCAAGCAGCAAAGGACAAACATAACAGATGTGTGGAAAAATACACTATTCTAAGACCGAATTTGACATGTTTTTCAAAAGAGTTCAAAGTGATCATGCTTTTCCAAACTTTTGACATCATACCTGATAGCACAAAGTATGTCTATCTTGTATATGAAAAACACAAAGAGTGTGGGGTATCTCCAATCTAATCGGTCAGAAACACCTCTGTCTAATTTGTGGAACACGGCAGAGTCCACGAGAACAAACTCTCTTGCAGAAGTGTTGTTGGAACTCTGTCGTCTGAATCTGGGTGGATGAATTTATTCTATGTGGGGTGTGGCATGCGCTTGTGCGTTTCAGAGAATGTGTTTATCTGTGTGTGTGTGTGGGGGGGTCAGGGTGCACATACCAGCTGCATTATGTATTTGCTGTTTTGGGAGATGTTATGGGAGGCGTTTCTTCTGTTTGAGAGCATACAGGTCTGGCCACTGCATTATAAATACGTGCACCAACCCCGATGGCCCTGCACGGGACAAACAGGTATGAGAGAGGGATGGAGACCGTAGTGATTTTTCATTAATGATGAGGGTGCATTTGCCAGACTCTCAAAGGTACGGCCCCAGTGACAAGCAATTGTGTCAAAGGCACAAATCGGTATTGTTTCCTGACAGTGTATGGAAATGTTTTATGAATCTTCTCACACTTTAATTTGTTTGTTAAAGCTTACTTATTGTCAATATATGCAAGTTTGCCATTTATTTATGAAAAATTATGTACTACACGGGACTGGAATCTGAAGGTTGGTGCGTGAGTTACGTTCTCATTTGAGGCGACCAGAGAAGGTCCAAATTTCAGGTAAAAGCACTAATGAATGATACTATTTCAATTCATCTGTGGTTTTTAGGATGAGAAAGTACCCTGAAAATGAGGAACATCTCACATAAAAGTCTCCCAAAAAGTCTAGGGCTGACCTTGGTCAAGCTAAACTTCCCTCCCTGACAAAACGACTAAACAAATGCTCTCTTTCAGCGTAACATTCCATCTCCAGCAACACCCATAAAATAGTGCTTCCTCCCTGACTGAATAATGACACTTGTGTTCCCCCGACTTGGAACTCTGAGTGACCAAATGACCTACTGTAGTCTGTCCTATAGGGATTGATATCTGAGATAAAGGATGCTGTGTTATTGTTGTTATATTGCTGAACGTGTCTAAAGCTGAAACACCTCACCACTCAAAGAACACACCCACGTTGCTATCTTAAGTTTGCAAAGCATGCTGTACTTTGCAGGGTTAGAGGTGTGTATTACTGCTCCTACCTTGGGAAAGGGCTTGGCCACCGTGGAAATGCAGTGGTCGTGGCCTTGGGCTAACAGAGCTGAATGTGGGAGTTAGTTATCAGTGTAACCCTAACCACAGTGACGTGAAAGATCCCCATGCCTTTCAAGAGACGGCGAGACAATGACACCGTGTACCTGGGCAGCAAGGTCTTCCGAACTGATCGTCAACAGGCCGACCTTCATCAGAAGACCGAGGGCAAGCTGCTTTGCTTCTAAAGCCCCTTCTGCCTTTCTACCTGCCATCGAATCTGAACGTTAGCTATCGACGACCGCGTTGTAGAAGCGTTCGCTTCCAGCAGGTCCAGGTGAACCTTAATCACCGAGGAGCATTGCATAGCCTTTGGGGAACCCAGCCCGCACGTCTCACTGATCACAGAGGAGTGGAGTGTTTTCACCCGGGGACCACTTAGAGCAGCCTGGGTGTGAATGTACGGTCTTGCAGTGAGCGTGCTGTTGTGTAAACCCTACCACACACTCGTGGCTGCACAAGAGGAGCCCTTGAATTCTGCCCCCAGGTACTGACCGCTCATGGAGGCCTGGGGAGCCATACTGTGCACAAGAGGAGCCCTTGAATTCTGCCCCCAGGTACTGACCGCTCATGGAGGCCTGGGGAGCGATACTGTGCACAAGAGGAGCCCTTGAATTCTGCCCCCAGGTACTGACCGCTCATGGAGGCCTGGGGAGCCATACTGTGCACTGCTTCCCTGCTGTATCACCATCCCAGTGGAGACTTCATGTTCTTTACAGGGATATCCATTTTGGGTGACCAGCACTCAGGCTATCGCTTATCACTCTCCATGAAATCCTTCTCAGGCAGTAAATTCTACAGTGTCCCGACAGCTTGATTTACACCGAGCATATTATTGCCCACTTCTCTGTGTAGGTACCGTTTAAAAGAAAGAAAAAAAATTGTCTGGACCCGATAAGTGTCACGGGTCACACTGAGGTTGATGAAAACTAAATCTTTAGTGACTTTCGCGTTTATGGAAGCAGTTTTAATTTTTAGAGATTGCCGAACTTCATTCAACTGTTGCTCCAGTTGCTTATTAAATCCAGTGTATGATATTTCTGTAACTAGGGCAACAGCAGGACAAAGTTCTGCAATCTCTAAAAATTGGAAGTGCTTCCACAATTGTGGCCACTAGGGCGCCTTCAAATGGTTCATAATTAAATATTTTGTTAGTTGCTTCATAGGAGGGTCACGATAGTTTTGCACAATCGACTTGCGCCGCCATCTTGGTGCATCGTTAGTAATGGTGATGGAGCACTCCGAGCATGTCAATGCACACAAGTCAAGTAGGGTTTTATTCTTACGTGAGTCATTTTCAGTACAATGCATACAGAGGCACAAAATAACATTATAAAAAACAGTGTAAATAAAGCAAAATAAATAAATTGAAATAAAAGCAAAAGATATAAAGAGAAAACAGATATTACTGGCTGTGACCCAAATGCCCAAAAAATAAAGCAGCATTTTATGCACTAAACAAAATGTTACCTTCTGCTCCGTGTTTGCTGTTTTTTTGTGTCTTAGAGGAGTTTTGATTAAATACTACTGCTAACTTCCATTGCCAAACTATTAATTTACACTGCATTTAAAACTCTTATTACAAACTATAACATATTTAACCACATATCTAATTTATTCTGTGGAAAGTTAAAATAAAATGCAGGTAACACTATATTTATTGATGGAATACTGGGGTTAGACACTAGGATTAGAGCTAATGTATTTAGCAATTGGACAGTTTGTGGAAGGGAAATTAACACACAAAAAAAAGTCGTGATTTTAGGACTCGTCAGCAAAGCAACATGAACTTGTGCCAGAACTACGGACTGATAGCGATCTTTAAAGATGAGTTTGTTAGAACAGAAAAGCTTATTAATTCTCAGTGAAGATGTGGGAGGAAAAAAAGATCCAACCACAAAAAACTTGTTGGCAGCTCAGCTACATTTCAGCCAGCAAAGGTTTTCATCAGACTGAAGCAGCTTCAGCTTTTAGTCAATCCCTGCCCACGGTATGGGGGGGGGGGGGGTTCTGAGGAGTCTCCCTATGGGTACCTGAAGGTAATAAAATCTGCAAGGGGGGTGAGAGGTAAACAATGTGGCCTGTGAGAGATTAGTGTGGCTGACGGAGAGGAGCTGACCTGCTGAGAGCTCATCTGCACCCTCAGAGGAAGGATGATTTTCTGTCTTTGTAGGTGAAACAAAGCCAGTCACCTGCCAAGTTACCTCCATCTGAGGGAAAACTAGCCAATCACCTGCCAAGTTACCTCCATCTGAGGGAAAACTAGCCAATCACCTGCCAAGTTACCTCCATCTGAGGGAAAACTAGCTAATCACATCGTACTTGATCCCCTCGGGGGAAATTGAGGCAGTCGGTGTACACATCACCCCCCATCTGGTCACCAGAAGCTGTGCTCACTGTACCCACTGTTAGCGTTTAGCTGTGGCTCTCATGATGTGTGTCATGCTGACATCCTCTGGGAGGGCCGGGGGGGGGGGGGGCATATCACTCAAAGCCTTTCTGTTTTCATCCCAATGGGGATTCATCCCCCCCCCCCCGATGAGCTTTCTAGGTGCATCTTGGGTTGCAGGGGGAAGAAACAAAACAAATAAACTTTAATTCTCAATCTGATTGGGCCGTTCCCCCCGCGAAAACACATCACCATGCTAAGCAGAATTCAGCGGAATTCAGCAGCAGGTCCTGATTCACCACAATGGTGACAGGCCGACTCCTTGAAACATTTCTCGACTCGTTTAAAGGTAGACTTGTGACTCCTAAAGAAAATTGAATTGGGCCCGAATCGCGACGATCGCCGGGTTTTGACAGCCTTTCATCATTCACCACGCCTTTCAAATTCCCCACATTGTACCCACTCACTCCTAAATGCGGCCAAGCAAAACGAATGTACGGTATAATATTGCAAAGCCTTAAAGGATGTTTTAAATGTTTATCTTTAACAGTATAAAACTGTTCCGCAAGTATGTTAACGTTTCTGCGGCGGTAGAAAAGCAGCTACACAATGCCGTTGATACTTTCAATGAGCTGTAAGTTCTAGAATCTTGGGAGATCTGGGAAGGTCCAGAGGAATGGATTCCCCGATGGGGCGTGGTCTGAGGGGGATTGCTTCTTCGCGGTCTTTGGTTGGCCACTGATCATGGCTGCGCATTGCAGAGCTGAGCTAAAAGGTTTCTCCACTCAACACAGGCAGCGCTTCCAGACAGAGATTACAGTCTCCAGGTCGGAGGTTAACATGTCACCTGTTTGATATGAGACAGAAACCTCAGTTGACATGGAAATAAATCACCTGGTGTATTGCTACAGTGTATTGCTAGAAAAATAATTAAGATTAGGAGACTAAACGGAATCTAGATAATGGGTCATATATTAAACTATAAACATAAAAATATTCATCCTCATGTTGTAAGAGGTCTTTCATATATTCAGAAAATATATGATCCAAGTCCATTCTGGTTATAGTGACTGCATTCAGATACATTTTTTTGGAGATAATTAAAACAATTTTGCGTAGCATTAACTTATATCGAGGATTACTCTCCTATCGATATATTGCTTCATCTCTCTTAAGCTCTCAGAAAATCTATCGGAAATACATTCCTCTGTCCCATTCCAAAGGTTTTCTTTTTCTTCCTTTTTTCCGATATGCCTGTTGTTTTTCTTTTCTTTTTTTTATTCGAATGGCTGACAGTATAAGGGATAAGTAACTTGGGGAGCACTGACTTATGACTCAAAGCCAACAGGCAATATGTTATCTTCAGGCTTCGTGCTCCTTGAATCCTAGTTAATATTTCTCCTTCGGAAGGAAATACTATATTATTTACCACTGAAATCCAAGCATGTT
>JAODKE010000088.1:9954096-9969913 GCA_026779605.1 Mormyrus hasselquistii
AAGCATGTTTTTTGGGGGGGGGGGCGGTAGGGGGGGGGGGTGCACCTCTCAAATGTTCATTTTTCCAGTGTGCATGTTTTTGTTGTCCAGGTTTTCCTTGGTGGTAGCGAACAAAGTGTTCTACTATGCGGCGGGCTCTGCTCTCGCAGACACAGTGTCTGTACTGGGAGTTCCTGTCCCAGGCCCAAAACCCACAGCCCCACAGCGTCGAAGGACAAGGTCAGGCCTTAGCGCTGCGCTCGCCTTCATGCGGCTGGAGGAACGGGGTAACGGAGAGATGAGCCGCTGCACTTACGGAAAAGGGCGTTGTGGAAGCCCGGAGATACATTTTACCGAGATGCAATTCCGATGAAATATTTCCAGGCAAGAACTCAATCTGTCAACACGAAGGATTCATATTTCACGCCCAAATGGAAAATTGCATCTCATTTTATAAAAGTATTGTTGATCAATGGGGTAATCGTTCGGAAGATGGATGGTTGAATAGACGGATAGATGAAAGGATGGATGAATGGATGGAGGATGGATGTGTGGGAATTTTTTATTTCAAGAGTTAAATTAAACAATATTTCTAATATTTTAGGCTGGTACAGATAAAGCCATATAGATGTATTTAACAGCACTGGAGTCAAGCACAGCTGGTTAACTAATAATTAACTAATTAACTAAAAGTTATTATTATATAATTAATTATAATATATCACTATGGACAATTTTGACAGTTCTTGTTGTTCTACGCTTATTCTTACACTAAGAAAAACAAACTAAAAATGAGGTCCCTGCTAAAAAGAATAATTAAACCCCTTCCAGTGAAAATCAGCAAAGTTGTCATCTGGGTTCAGTTCTCCTGTAAAAACCACTGCATTTGCTATTTACACTGGGGTACAATATGAAACCAGAAAATTCCACTGTACTTATAGGATGTTTGGAGCTAGCTCCTCTCAGAAACCCTTCACTTTGAGGGAAAACACACAAAACATGAAATATTCAATAGTAATTTTGGTAATTCGATGATAAGGGACATGTTCTATCCAAACTTCCCAGCCCATACCGATGAAACATTATCCTTATTGCAGTGTTTTGCAGTGCTTCACAATCCCGTCCATGGGGACCCACAGACAGTCCATGTTTTTGCTCCCTCCCAGATCCCTGTAGGGGAGCAAAAATGTGGTCTGTCTGGCAAGGAGCTGGAAGGGAACAAAAACACGGAGCGACTCTGGATCCCAGAGGATCGGGTTGGGTAACACTGCCTTATTGCACTAGGCTCCCACAACACTTGGGGGGGGGGGGGGAGGGGGGGGTATGCCAGGTCCATGCCAGAACTAATGCTTTTTTTTAAACCTTACCTCAAAACCACTGGTCACATGTTTGCCGGATCATTGAAATGCCCTGGTTTCTTATTTCTTGCACAAATTCTGACATCATTCATCTATTTGAGCAAATTCATAAACCCAAACTTTACATTAGTGAAGGTTGGAATTATTATATAACCGTATATCATTGAACAACCATAATAACCTGACGATTGTTTGGAGTAGTTTTACTACTCCCACACTGATTTAACAGGTGTGCTTATATATACTACCGAATGTGTTTCACAGGTATCCTGTATGTACAATTTGAAATATGTTTAGCACGTGATGTATGAAGTATATATACAGTACTGTGCAAAAGTCTTAGGCTGCCAAAGAAAATGTTTAAAACCATATATCTATTTGCTCAAAACAAAGCACACTTCATTTTTAGAACATATTCAAATTAACAGAAACACAGTAGAAACACCAAAACTCCAAAAAGATATCCAGTTGATATCCAGTTGATATCTAGTTGGACAGCTAGATGTGCGTGACTGGCAGAATAAATCCATGAATATATTGGATGTTTACTACAAAGTACATTGGGAAGAGTGTCGTCTTGTCATTCAAGTATATTGTAACTGCAGATCCATCCATCCATCCATCTGTCCCCTGTCTGTTACATCTGGGTCCACATGTACGACTTTAGCGGTTGCTAACAATGGGACCTCGCTGCACAAAGAAAAGGTACCATCAAAAATGTCCAATAACAAAATCGACATTAAATTACACAGTTGGTGGGAGGGTGTCCCATGCCTTGTGTCTTGTATTTCCCCGGATAGCCTCCGGGCGTACTGTAACCCTATACTGAAAAAGCAGCTATAGAAGATGGATGCATGGATGGTTGGATGGATGGATGGATGGAGAGATGGGAAGAATCAGACAGCAGAGCTTCTAAAAATCAGTTCAGAAACATAGAAGTGAATAAAATAAATCACTATTAAATATTTAGTTACCCACAATTCTTTTGGTCCAAGTGTTATAGCCAGAGAACGAAATGTGTGACTCCAGCAGCGCACACATTAACATTCACTCAAAGATAAAAAAACTCAATGGCTTAATAAAATAATAACAAGAGCAGAACAGGCAAGGCTATAGGGTGCAGGTATCGTCACAGAGGACGTGGCAGCCAATCAATGAACCCAAAGCTGATCTCGCAGCTTTTCCGTCTTTATCCTTCGCCATTTCATACAGCTTTACGCTCAGCTCACGAGTCACCATGGCGGGAGCCGGCAGCTTTGGAACACCGATGTCCCACCTTAACTAATACGCCACCTGAATTAAGGATATGCGATTCTCTTCCCGGACAGAACTAGTGAAAATACCATAAGTAAACACATTAAAGGATAGAAATTAAACACAGAGGCATATTAGGAACATTTGAGGCATGTCATGGGTGACCTGTGGACTGCAGGAGCTGATACGATCAGCAGATGTTTTAGTGGTTCCTGGATTTGTAATGTTTCCTGGAGTATCAGTGTCTCAACTACGGCTGCCCTCCTGCTAAGTCTACCTTTAATAAAATAACCGGCTGCACACAAGGCACTTCAAGCTATAAAAAGTGTAAGCGCTAGAAATTGCTTTTGTTAAAATGCCTTTTCAAGCAAATAAGCAACATAAATGAGATCTAAACAGGACACGGAAGAGTCAGGTAGCTCGTGGCGTGGCTCTTCTCTCTTTCCATAGACATGTAAATATATTAACCTCCTTAAGAAACAAGCAATAAGTTTTAAGCAGCATTTTCGAACATGGCTGAGATTTACATTCCTCTTTTGATAAACGAGGCAAATGTTTTTATGCTACTATATTCACCCTATTTAGGCCAAAAATATCTCTATATATAATGTAGTGTATGGATTTATATGTACTGAGGTTATTCACTGAGTACTTGATTATAGTACAGAAGAGTATCCGATTTCCTGTCTAATTTCCCACAACTCCTGTAGTTCCTCTGTCCTTCAGTAGTGGACTGCAGGAAAATGTAGGCAGCCTCTACTTCCTGCTGTGCTTTTGATTAGGATTTGAGGTCCTGATGCTCTTTAGCAAAAAAAGCCCAAATCATACAAATTGCTTAGTTGATGCAAAAGGAGACAGTACAGTTTAATAATCGTGCCTTTGTTATTTTTTTTTGCTCGCCAGATCTGATCCTTAAGCACATCACCTCAGGTTGCAGCATGCACCGCTCGCGCTGTGATTTATTTAATAACCCACATTGCAGCTTCCCCCAGGATATCATGCAACATAGCTCTGCATGCCCAGATAAAGGAATGTGGCATGACATTTAAAAGTCCTTCGAGCCTTTGAACCTCGCTGTCCATCCCCCAGACAGCGTCTTCTGATGTTCGGGTGAGTGTTTTCTGTCTTTGTCACTTGTCAGCGTAGCATTAACGCAGATGTCTGTGCACGTCTGCTTCTGGATGTGCAACGCATGCGACAGGCCTGTACTCCTCCATGTTCACCCTCCCCGTTCGGGAGTCGGGCCCTGTTACCGCCGCATGTTCTGACCTCACTGGGAGTCAGGGCCTCTGTAAAATGTACAATCACCAGGTTATAGCGGATCTGAGTCTGGAACGGCAGGACCCGGAGAAACATTACAGTTCGCGTGCCTATTAATGTCCTTTGACGAGTGTGTGAAAGGACGAGACTTTCTGTTGGAGGTACGGAGCCGACTCGGAGCGCGCGGCCAGCAAAAGCCGAGCTGGAGCGCAGCAAGGAGCAGGTGAGGGATCTGCGGACGGCGAGCAGGGAGCTGTCTGTGCCGCGTCCTTGTGAGTAAGCCACGCTCCAGACACCAGACGCCACGCGGCACCCTTCCGCCCACGCGGCCTCACTTCGATGACCTCATTTTCCGCGCCCCGAGTTGCCTTCGAGTCATGGCTTCCCTTGGCCTCCCGGGGCTCACTTCAAAGAGCCTGCCAGCTGATAGTGAGTCCCCACATCTGGGGGGCGGGGGGGGGGCGCTTAAGGCCAGAGGCACAAATGGTCATTTGACAGCAGGGCACCTGCTGCTTGCCAGGCGGCTTGACCATTTGTCCTGACCCACTGTTGGAGATAGCGGGGTTCAGGGATTAGACCGAGGTTCGGCATCTGCGGGGGAGGGGGCCGGGGGAGGGGGGGGTGGGGGGAACAAAGGCGGCCTCTGCTTTCCGTCACGTTGGTGTCACATTCCGGCTCTCCCAGGCAGGTAGCGGGACAAAGCTCAGACAAACCTACAAGGGAGGAACACAAATCCGCTATTTCAGATGGAGCCATAAGCTATCAAAGAACATTCATTTAAAAGAAAGTTTTTACAGAAAAAGCAATGGCTTTGATTTTGCTTTTATTTGAGGTTTTTTATGCTTTCACACTGTATTTCTCTTAAAACAGCCTAAATGTATTTATATTATACTGTAACCTAAGAATGGATAAGTACTTATGGAGGATCCCTCATCCAACCAACCATCCATCCATCCATCCATCCATCCATCCATCCATCCATCCATCATTATTTCATCCAACCATCCATACATCAATCCATCAATCCATCCATCTTCCAACCACTTATCCTGCTCTGAGTCACAGGGGGGGTCTGAAACTCATCCAGGGAAGCACAGGGCATGAGGCAGGGGTACACCCTGGACAGGATGTCAGTCCATCGTGGGACACATTTAGAGACGATTTAGAGAACCTGGAAGAACTTGTATGAAATCGGGAGAACATTCAAACTGCAGACACCTGGAGGCAGGTGAAACTTGCCAGGGCAGCAATGAGCCCCAGTGTCACCCCATAACCAATATCCAATATCAGTATTAATATCAATATCATCATTTATGTGATCCAGCCAATAAGATGCACTCTCCCTGGGGTGATGTAATGCCTCTTTGATCTACCACTAATTTAATCTCGACAAGAAAGGTGAATGAATTAAACTAAACGGGAGAACCAGGAAAAGCTCAATAGTCCCATTGAATGTGAGTAATCAACATGGCTGTGATTTTGCCCTGAGAGAACGACCACAAATAGACTAATGTGGCTGCAGAACAACAACGGTATTATTAAGACGTGGCGTTGGGAGTCATTCCTGTCATGTGACATGTCATGTGACTAAAGGCTGCCCATCTGCTGATGCGAGGAAACCACGGGAATCCCAGACAGACGAATAGGCTCCAATAGGTCCCCGCAGCTGAATCACACTCGCACAAATTCCAACGGGCTGAAATTGTAATAGCTGTGGAAAATTCATCTCAAGGAGAAAAGCGAAATCCTCGTTGTTTGGTTACATTGCTAAACTGCTTATTGTTTGCTACTTAAATTCAACCGGGTACTTGAGTAGCGCTTTTATTTCATGCAAAATTAAGGCTTTTCACCATTTTCTTTTCTAACAAAACAAATTTGACCCAATAAAGGATGTAAAATATTGTTTCCTGATACATTTTAATATAATGGTGGAAGTAACGCAACAACCAACTAAATAAACAAATAAATAAATACATAAAATGCTAACAGGACATAACCATTTGGGATATATTTTTTACCCATCGCTGTCATGGAGTTGGGAAACTTAACTGTTCTTTGTAATACCAGATATTTTCCAGTCGTTCAAACGCCAGTGAGAATGTAACTTCAGTAAACAGTGCTACACCGCAAGCTGACTTTCAAGTCGGTGACCCCAGACAGCGCGATGCTGCATGGGGCATCTGCAGCCCAGGCTGCCTGCCTCTCCCAGCATGCCGTTATCTCTTCATTACCCCGAAACGACCCCACCCCCCCCACGGTATAAGCCAGCAGACTCCGTCACTGATCCCACATCACTCACTGTCTTACCTCCGAGCCTCGCAGAGGCTGCTCGTGTAGGCCGTGATAGAGAGTATCTGGCGTTTCCTCTGATCCTGCCTGAGGAATGAACACGACGCAGGCAAATAAAGCGGCCAGCTGTGCCTGAGGTCTATCACGCCGTGCTGCAGATACCACGATAAAGCGGCAGTTTATGGCGTGGCTGACTCACTGCAGATATGACAGAGAACAGCGGCCTCATAAAAAGCATTTTTCTAAACTGCCTGTAGAGGGGAATCCCTGTTTGTGCTGAAACAGGCGGCCCGGTGACAGTGTGATGCAAGAAGTGAGCGGCCCGTTGCCATGACGAAAATGGCTCATGTCAGCCGATTAGCAGATTTTTCCACACTGATACGGCTTCTTTTATTGGACCAATTTTGGTTACATGAAAGATGCTACTGTAAGCCTTCCAGACACATACATTTTACAAGTTTTAACAGCTACCCAGCCCTTTTTACAAGTTTGCCGTTTGTATGGCTTCATGCAATTGTATTATTGGATTTATTTTTACATATTTTTAAATATTTTTGTACAGTGTTTGTTTACTGTGTTGTACAGCACTTTGGATATGAAATATTTTAAAATGTGCTTTATAAATGAATGACTTGACTTCCCTTGACATATTGTCTTAACCAAATCGGGCCTGCAGTTGCTGTGCAACTATAAAGTTTCAAATTTTTACCTCTTCCTGCGCCCAGCAAAAATAAATAGGCCTCAGCCTATCCCCAGAACTGGAAGAAACCGTTTTTTACGCCATGCCCTCCTGTCCGTACTTTTAATTTTCAGAAGAAATTGATAGATAACGACAAGGAAGGACTTGCTAGTGTCCTGAACCTGACACCAGCCCCGCAGGAACGTTAAAGTGAATGGTGAAGACAGTCGCCCGTCCAGGAGGAGCGGGAGAGAGCTTGGCAGGAAATGCTACTTTACTGTTTTCAGGTTTGCATTTGGTGACGAGGGCTGGCGTCGTAAGAACAGCGATATTAAAGGACAGGCTTAAAGGTGTTGAAGACTGACCTCTCCTGCAGTGCAAATATACTGTACACTTCCTCCGTCTGTTTCTCATTCGACACCTCGATCAGCAGTCCGCTTCCAGATGGCGTACGGATTTGGGGAGGCATCGAAATCAAGACTCGATGAAGGACAAGAAACGTCGAGACGGCTTTCTGATACCTCTCCGGCTGTTCTGCATTCGGAAGGCACACGGGCCATTGTGTGAATACCCTTTGTGATGATTAAGATGGAGTTTATATGTAGAGAGTCATTGCTAAGATACCGTCCTCATACACAAACATCCCGTATTGTGTGACAGCAGCTATTTGAGACTTGGGTCTCAGTAATGCAATCCAGTAATTGCAGGCTGCAGTGGGAAAAAGGACCACTAGGAAACACAACAAGATGTTACATATCTTTGGTGAGGTATGTGATTAGACAAGTGGCAACATTGATACTCCAGTATAGCTTCCTTTTGAAAATGACACACAGTCACTTGAAGGACCCTTACAAGCAGTAACATAACCTACGTAAAGTTACCAGATGACGAAGAACTTTGAATGTTTTAATGCTGCGTTAAAGTCTTTTCTTTTATAAGTATACTGAAAATATCTAGCCGTTACAGCAAGGCAAGTAACCTTATTGGTTCAGTGATCTATTTGTCTATCTGTATTTGTTACATTCTATTGCCAAAATAAGTAAAACCTGAATGATATGAATGTGGCTAAATGTATCATGGGGTACTGGGTCTGTGGGTTTGGAGACTGCATTCATGATCAGAAAGTCATGTGATCAGCAGAGTGATGTCACTGTTGGGCCCCTGAGCAAGGCCCTTAAGACCTGCTGCTCCAAGGACTAGTTGATCCAATTTCTCAGTTGTACGTTGCTTTGGATAAATGTGTCTGCTATATTAATTAGTTATGAAAACATTTGCCCAGTGCTAGCTGCTTATCCTCAATTGGCTCCCTGGGAGCCAATCGCAGACAGCAGGTTCACTGGGAGCCAATCACAGGCAACAGGCTCCCTGGGACCCAATCGTAGGCAGCAGGGTCACTGGGAGCCAATCCCAGGCAACAGGGTCACTGGGAGCCAATCACAGGCAGCAGGGTCACTTTGAGCTAATCCCAGGCAGTTTATAGTATTGATGAGTACAATATGTGTCATACTGTATGATGTTTACACAAAGAAAAAAAATAAATAGCCATTATTCCATAAAATAAGAAAAACAGCTAAATAATTGACTTAGTATAATAAGACTGGATTTCACATGGAACTGTGGGAGGGTGTTTCAATAGCCATTTGCAGGACACTTCTGGACAAAAAATGTTTAGTTAACCCAACACAGAAATAGAAAACATTTATAAATCAAGGAAAAGGTACATATGAATGCAAAAAACGACAAATACACTTAGATTAATACAGTCTGCTATCTGTTGAGATTTATTTCATTCCAATCATCACATGCTCTTCGGTACAAAACTGAATCAGCAGGCTGCATACCAGCTACGGACACATCTATTTAAGGAGAATCAACTGAATTGTTGCGATTAAAATAAATATCTATAAATCTATGTTATATAAATATACACAATGGTCATTTTTGCAATTTAGGCATTAACCGATTAGTCTTGGTAATTAACTTCTGTATATGGTATATATACACATTCAACGGTATATGCCTGTGTATAGAAATATAAATTTCGACACCTGTCATCCACCCATCGTCCATTGCTGCTTATCCAGTAGAAGGTCATGATGAGTTTGCAGCCTGTGCCAGGAAGCACAGGCACACGCACTGCAGGTGACTCAGCCAAACCCACGTTTTTGGAGTGCGATACTAAACTGGAGTTACTGGGCCACAGAAGAATGTCAGATATGGAGGCTGCCACACTTACTGAAAACTTACAAAATTCATCAAACCACCCATCTTAGAACCAGCGAGCATCATGGGTGGGTGGGGGCAAGGGGGTGATGCCAGTTGTGTTTAAAAAATAGAGGAAAAAAGGCTTATTTGGGAAAGTGATTAAAATGCATTGGAAGATGTGCCAAGCTATTGCAAAATTGGGTTAATACTCTTAGTGATGTTGCCTAAAACGTATCCGTAATTTTCATTTCGAATGTGACATTGTTTCCCTGGGATTCACACAAACGCAACGCAGTACCTCTCAGAATATGTAGACAATGTATATTAAAAATGAGGATCACTATGACGGCTTTCACTGGGAAATAAAAATCACCACCAAAATCGTATTTTTAATACATTAGTATATCTTGCATAAAATCTATTCATTTTGAGTGTGCTATTGTGGCATAGTGATTTATACAAGCATAGGATATGTTCAAGATGAGCCTGACTTTGATGGCTGTCGGTGAATAAGATCCGATCTCTCCCAAGAGCTGTGGCCCTGTTTGTCCCACATCCGGATGTTCGTGAGACTAGTGGTTGTGGGACCTGGTTCATCTGCAGGTCTCTGCTCTGTCGGGGCTTGTCAGCTGAGTCCGGCAGCACGGAGCACGAGCGCGTCGCTGGAACGGGGCCTGGAGCACTGCGCTCGGAGAGCACCTCACTGTCCCCCTGCCACATCCAGTCAGGTCACGGGAAGCAGGTGAGCTCCGCAGCGCACCGGCTGAATAAGGAAATAACAGGTTGGAATCCTCTCCCACTCAAAGTGGGCCACAATTGTGTAGTCACCATCTGAACACCTTTTTCTCTTCAAGCGAGACAAAGGAGCATTTATTACTGACTGTGTTTCGAGCCAAGTGTTTAAAAAAAGACATCCTCGGATCACCCGATTTCCACACAATGGAATTTGAAAGCCATAGTAATTTTGAATTAGCAATAGAGTTGCCTTTAGTTTTGTTGCCAACATTGATGCTCAATGTGGTGACACTCAACAGACATTCCTAACTCTGATAGTGTTTACGGGCACTTATCTGATGTCTGAATGCATTTCTGCAGTGCAGCTTTTATTGCTGCCGATAAGCCAATCTGGGCTGATCCCCGTCTTTTGTTTTGATCCAGCCTGTAGACTCATAAGCCTTCCTGTTCCATTACTGCATCTGCACGGCAAACTGAGACATAGATCACTCTGACGCAGTCAATGAACAATCGCGAGGTTTACCGGACGGACTAATGGCCTAGGATAGAGTTTGATATTGGGGAGACGCAACTTAATAATATAATGGTAACGGTGTATTTTTTTAGGGGTGAAGTGAAGTTTTTGGTACATGTCCCACCATCCCATGGCTTTTATACCTCTAGGACTGACAGTTCATCCAGGAACAGTTTGATCTCAGAGATAATCCAGAGCGAGAGCGTGTTATAACACCGACTCGCTGTGCTCTCCTCGTGCCCTCATGTGTTTAATCCCTTCGGTCGGGGACGGTGAGCAGAGCCACATGACGTGGGCAGCTGACAGGAAATCAGAGTTTATTAGGTTTTTTCCTTTTCAGGAGATTCTGGGTGGGGCAGGGAACAGGGGTCACTTTCTCACATAAGCAAATTTAAAAATAAAAACGCAACTTTGTTACATGAGCGGGCAAATGGGAAGCACACACGACAGCACAGCGAAACATTAGGGACTGACATCAGGCTTAGTTAAGCCGAGACAAAACAAAACCAAACACAGATTTATACTTTTTTCCCGAACAAGTGGAACTCATTAGCATGAATACCCTGGTCACCTGACTCCCCTTACTGTGAAATCCACCCCCACCCATGAAAACGGCACATCACTGATGAAATTTTAACTACTGAGTTTATGCCATTTTTCCACACTAGCAACAAGCAAAAAGTAGGGCAGACAAGGCCGGTCTGGATTTTTACATTTTTTTCCCATGTATGATCAGAAACCTAGACTACATGGGCTTAAATGCGGCTCAAAATAATGACGTTGCGAGCATCTTTGCTTTCTTTTGAAATATTATGCACATTTATATAGATCACCGTGGTGGATCTCTTTCCTTGCTTTTCAATGCATAATTTTACTATGATTTTGCTGCTTTATTGGAAATTCTTTTTCGCCGGCCATCCGGTAAATCGTCAAGTTTCTTGAGGATAAACCCTGCATGATATGTTGACTGAAAAATAGGTTAAAGAAGCGTTTTGTAGTTGAGCGGGGTTAAGTGCCGGACCACAGACCTGGTGGTGTCCCAAAGTGGAAAAGGAGCTAAAGTGGAAAGAGATCAGGGCGATAAGCTGAGAAGCTGTCTGGTGTGTCAAGAAGATGTATGGAAGAATTCTTCAGTGTGAGAGGCATTCCAGCGCAGTTAGGGAAATATGGGCAGCTTGGGACACACAATCAGCAGCGTTTCTATGGGGAGACGACCGGCCCTAACTTCAAGCATCTCTTATTTGAAAATGGGAACTTTTTCTTTCCTGAGAAAAGTGGGAAGAGACATGTCTGGCAGCCAGAGGTGTAAAGGCACTGAACGTAGCAGAGAGCATCTGGCAACTGGAAGAGCAGGGCAGACTCCAGAAGTAAACTCACACAGCTGTAAATGTATCTGTTGCGGGACTAACACTGAGATATGAGTACTGTATACACTTTGCAGGGACTAACACTGAGATATGAGTACTATATACACTTTGCAGGGACTAACACTGAGATATGAGTACTGTATACACTTTGCAGGGACTAACACTGAGATATGAGTACTGTATACACTTTGCAGTGCAATACGCAATTTCCTCTTGCAGCTTCCACAAACACTGAGGCCATCGAGAAGGAAATTCTCAGGATTATCATTCTGTTATACATAGATGATCTTTTAACTAGGAATGTAACCTTAGTGTTGGAATAAGGTCACATTATAGATAATTAATGATAATAATTATACGTAATAAAACGCTTAAATAGTGACAATGAACATTATATAACATTTTTGCTGTGATTTATATCCTTTTAAAGTTGACTTTAAATTTGACTCCTCTTAAGCAGAATACAAATTATGTAAGATGTAAGACCTTCATTTGACCCTCACGATCTTCGTATCTTTGTACGCTAAGATAAAGAAGGTTTAAGAATGCATCTGCTCAGACCGAATGAGAAAAACATATTTAGCCAAAAGGCTTTTGTTTTTTCGGCTATAAAGTGCTAAATTCAATTAATTCAAAATATCAAAACAAGGTATCCGGCACGTGGAAATGAATACCCATTAAAAAAAAAAACTCTTAAAACAAATTGTGTGTATTTTCGATATTGGGTAAAATTACTTTTTTATATATGGATGCTCTTATTTTGTGAAAAAGTGCTGTCTGAAGGAGTTTCATATTGTAGTGAGAAAACATAAACATAACAAGCTTCCTGCCTCATTCCTTAGCCTCTGCCATTGGAAGTAAACAAGCAGATGGGGGTTAAACAAAGCATGTGAAGACTCCCCAGCTGTAGGCGAGCGTCTGATCGCAGCCCGAGACGTGGCCCAGACTCTCCTTGCTGCAGGATACTTGTGACTATGGGAACGCACAACAACGTATGATTCTGATGCTATTAATTCTAATTGGTTAAGTGGCATGTGATCTCACTCGTTACATCCGCATGATGGATCACACCATTTCGGTTAGCAGAGGACTGTATGTGAATGCCTTGGGCTGGAGGCTGTGGAAAAGCTCTGATATTTTCACATATAATAACAAATGTGAATTTAAATTGCATTTAAGGTTGAGAGTGCAGTGAAGAATAATAAGCGCCTGCAAGTTGCACAGATTGTGCATGTGGATGTGCTTTGATGACAGGTCCCTGAAAATGGGCGTGATATTGCATAGAAAACAGTGTCCGCAGTTCCCGTCAAATCACAAAAACAGGAGTCAGTCATCAGTAATATATTAACAGAATCTGAAAACCAATAATGTCATCAGATACACAATTCTTTCATGTCAAAAAACGTTATCTGTATACAATATATATAACATATGAGTCATATAAATTAATACAACTTCTCAACAACAACAATAATAACATGAATAATAATTATAATTGTCGTTATTCTTATTAGCCGTTTAACACAATATTAAGTTTTTTTTTTACAATAAATAATATTAATATATGGTAAAGGTTATTGAACGATCTCGTTTTTGTACATACATTAGTCATTAAATCCAGGTGAAATGCATTTCAACACTGTGACAACAAAAGCAAGTGAGTAAGAAAGCAGACTCTTAAATGCTATCAAAATGTATTTATAACTTAATGCGCCACTGACTCAGGTTCTGCGCATTAATTTGTCCTATGCGGTAATAATACCTATTACCATGCAATGCATAAGATATTTGTCGTTGTTGATGCTATTCATATATGTCCGCCGCCTGGAATACAGGGGCAGTAGTGATATAAAGCAGAAGGGTCGATGGACGAACGGAAGACGCGGCAATGAGAAGGTGTTTACCGATAGCTGATGGCGGGGAACAAGTGGACGGAGCACAAGTGGTCCTGAGGCTGTCTGAAGAAACAAAGGAACAGTGTGCTGCCCAGCCGCGGATGGGTGCCGGTTCTGATCATGTGGCTTTGGGACGTGTGACACTTAAAGAAAAGCAGAGACAGACCCTCCATTATTGGCCGGCATATCTAAAGTCTAAATGAGCCCATTGACTATTGATTTGGTACTTTAATAATAATATGAGAGAGTTGCTGAAGGGAGAAGAGCGTCATAAAGTATTCATCTGCATGATGCAGCTTATTTAATCATCAAACATGAAATTATTTTTACAAAAATAAAATAACGATGTATATTACATGTCCATGTATACTACTGGCAACCCTCTGACTTCCTATGACCTAAAGCGGGTAAAAAACGGATGACAATGTCAGCAAAGCGGGGAAGCCACAGCGTTCGGCCGAACAAACAAAAATGACAACGGACACAGAAAATAACTCGGATGCAACGGTGGGATTTAACGCGGACGTGATTCAGCGTTATTTTCGGTTATATTCGCGGGAGAGAAGCTGTGAGATTGACGTCACGTGACGCTGGCCGGCTGGCTGGCTCCAGAGACTGAACTTGAACACCATCTCAGCTGTGGCCTCTTTAAGTTACGAGAGAACAACAGTGAAGTCATTTTATCTGTGCTTAATAGGGCCGTATAGGACACTGTAGGGCATCTGAAAAGATGGGTGCAATAAGTGACCGTGTTTCCTAATCTTCCCTGCAGAGAAGACCAGCTCTATAAACAAGGACCGCCCCCCCCAGGCACTTTGTGCCTTGAGGAGCCCCACAATCAATTCATTCTCCCAGGTTAGCGCACGGGGTGGGGGGGTGCATCACGCTCGGGATGGGACAATCGGCCCTCAGAGGAACCACTTAATTTTATTTGTTCCACTTGATAATCATGGTGGGATCATGCTGCTTACTCTCTCCCCTGCTGGATTGTGAGTGTCTTTGGTTGCCACCATTAACCCAGAGCTGTGGATCTGTGAGCCCAGATCTACACCCTCCCTGCCATTGACCCAGAGCTGTGGATCTGTGAGCGCAGATCTACACCCTCCCTTTCATTAACACCAGAGCTGTGGATCTGTGAGCCCAGATCTACACCCTCCCTGCCATTGACCCAGAGCTGTGGATCTGTGAGCCCAGGTCTACACCCTCCCTGCCATTGACCCAGAGCTGTGGATCTGTGAGCGCAGGACTACATCCTCCCTACCATTTACCCAGAGCTGTGGATCTGTGAGCCCAGGTCTACACCGTCCCTTTCATTAACACCAGAGCTGTGGATCTGTGAGCGCAGATCTACACCCTCCCTTTCATTAACACCAGAGCTATGGATCTGTGAGCATAGGTCTCCACCCTCCCTTGCGATTAGCCCATAACTGTGAATATGCAAACCCTTACTGCCTTCCATCTCTCTAACCTGTGTAATCCACTTCATTTAAATACATCTGTTTCAGAGCTTTATTAAATCAGGGAGAATATCATCTACCGGTGCCTAGATCCTCATACTAAAACTGCAGGGTGTTTTAAGCTCCCTAAGTAAAGATGCGTCGATGAAGTGACAGCACCACTAAATACCTGAGAAATGATCAGTCAGGAACAAGTGTTCTTCTCCTTAGGTATCTCACAAAAATCGCTGGCGGCGAATGAACAGCACGATCCCTCCAAGACATAAATCAGAACACCGTGCCCCGATTCCAAATTACACGGCTGAAGCTTCAGAAGCTTGGGGAAGTAGCAAACCTGAAGGCGACTCGGCCGTTTACCTAGAACCAGACTACCCTCCCTGTTTTTATGAAGACCACCCGTGCCCTCCAGCCCTGCGTACTCCACCCGGCATCAATGACAGAGACCTGTCGGAGCACCTGGAGGTTGCGGATGCTGATGATTCATAAGAGTAGAATGCCCACAATTCCAAGCGGCAGCCCAGGTACACCCCACGGAACATGAAAGCAGGCAAGACAATAGTGCTTTACTTGTTCATTCCTATCTCAGCACCAGCTGTATTTGACTTTCGGGCAAACATGTGATTTTCCTCATTAATCTCAAAAGCACTGGAACATCTGGGAATTTGCATCAAACCTGTTTATTTTCCCTCTTTATGGAATCCTTCCTCAATCGCAATAATAGTACTCATCTTGAATATGTCTAGAATATCGAACAAAATAACATGTTGGAATCAATGTCCACTCAAGACAACATATATACTCTGATCTGTTTAGTGTATCGCTGAC
>JAODKE010000088.1:10003310-10017778 GCA_026779605.1 Mormyrus hasselquistii
CATGCATGTGTTCATGAATGTGCATGCACAATATAAACCTGAGTATGTACATGCACGTGTTCATGGATGTGCATGCATAATACTGTATAAACCTGAGTATGTACATGCACGTGTTCATGGATGTGCATGCACAATATAAACCTGAGTATGTACATGCACATGTTCATGGAAGTGCATGCACGTTCATGCACCTGTATGGCAATGTGCTCATACATGTTCTCTAGAATGAGTCATCAGTCTGATTTCTCCTGATCTCTTGGGTGTGCACTAGCCTTGTGTGTTGATCCAGTCACATAATGATGGTTATTTCTTGTTTATATAATGTGCTAGTTACAATATATGAGTCATACACTCACTTTACAAATATGTATTTAGAGTCAGTTCTATACCATTACCTTCCTCCATGAAAAGAGATAGGAGAGGAGGAAGATGGTAAGAAGAAAATGTGTTACATAATAATAAAAGCTGCTGTAACAGTAAGAATTGTTTAAGCATTGAGACACTATAGAAATAAATGAAAATGAAAAATCCCAGTAAACCACAAAGACCAATACTGCCAAAATCCTTACCAGCTCTCTAAAATAGGAACCTTTTCATTATAGTACTGTTTCATTGTTTGGGCACTATTTGGAGTGTTTTGCAAAATATGTAAAATGTCATGTTTGTTACAATGTAGAACGTAAGAATCTGTGAAAGAATCACAAACAGTCCATTTACAGTCCTGTAAAATAACCTGCTGTAAAATAACCACATATGCTGTGGACCTTATGGAATCTGCTATTGAGGATTTTGTCACCCTGACACCTCCAGGTGCTGCGGGTCATCTTGAGATGTCATTTATGTTAATCATTATCATAATGGTATTATGCCATCTGTTCATGCTTAGAAGTAGTGCTGTGGAATTTGTAATTGGTGGCAATACTACTGTGCTGCCCAGGTCAAATAAGACAAAATTCCTATACTATAAGAATTTTATTGATTTTTGTCATTCAAAGTAAGCGGAAGCAAGAATGTGAAAGATAGATACTGATGGTTGACAAATAGCCATGAATGAACAGTATACCTCGTTGTTTATCAAGATAGCCCTGTAGTTAAATTTTTGGACTTTGTGCATAAGATGAAGTCTGTTGTGAATATTAAGCATTTAAACTTTAAGTTTCATTAAATGTTAAATTGCAAATATAGTGAGGCAGAATTTGCAAGATAATGTGAATAGAAGCATCTGCTAAGAAGCACTTTGTCCTCTCGAGACGGATGTGAGGGATGTTCTCCGTGACCTGCGATCTGGAAGACCACAGTCTTTGGTCATGCAGTAACCGCAAAAGGATGGACCAATGAGGTTCTCAGCATGCCCTCCCCCAAGCTGAGCCAATGAGCTTCTCAGCATGTCCCTCTCCCTCTAGGCTTGACCAATGAAGTTCTGAGCATGCCCCCCCCCCCCAGGCTCGACCAATGATGTTCTGAGGATGCCCCCCTCACCCCCTCCAGGTTGGACCAATGAGGTTCTTATCTCCCTTCTCAAAGCTGTTGCGTTGTTTATCCCAGTCAAATATAATAAGAACTATTACATATTATGCTAATGGATGTTTTATGATGTTTTTTAATTGCAATCAAACTCACCTTGAATTCTTCTGCAAAACAAACTTAGCCCTTCACACATATGGCACCTAAATAAATAAGCTCAGGTGAGAGATGAAGTTTGCTGTAATGTTAGTGATATCACATCAATAAGCAATCACTATTGCAAAATAAAGCACTGATTTCACCCTAGGCTGGAATTGTACATTACATTGTTTATTATAATGTCTGGTCATCCATAAAAAAAAAAAAAAAAAAAAAAAAAAAAAGATGCCATCCAAATATGAGTTTCAAAGCAGCCAGAGGACGTCAGGACAGGGATCACACCACTGCTCCATATGTCTGTGTGTACCCCCCCACAGCCCAAAAACCTGCCAAGGTGAATTGGAGTTCTCCGTAGATGTGAATGTATGTGTGACTGGTGTGTGTGTGTGTGTGTGTGTGTGTGTGTGTCTGTGTGTGAATTATGTTGATATTCGGTTGTGGGGACCAAATGTTCCCCACAATGTAGTCAAATTTTGACATTGTGGGGACCATCCTGGGTTATTCCTGGCCTGTTGTTTCTGGGATAGGTTCTGGACCTCTGTCACCCTGCATGGGTCCTATGAGTTGTGTATGTTCTTTCTCCAACAGCAAGTCACATGATGTCATGTGCTCAGCATCGGTCGCGGTGACCAAGATGTCCTCCGCAGCTGGCTTGTCAAAGGCCATCCTGGAAGCTATTCTGCACTCTTCTTGTACCTTGCATTAGATTCCCTGCCATGTTGGACCTGGCTGGAGTTTCAAAGCGCTAGACAGTGCAATGGCAGAACATATGCATACTCCGCTAAAATATAATTGTTAGCCCATTTCATTGTGATCTTTAGGTAACAGTTGTAGGGCCTAATTTATTCATCCTTCTGACAAGTTGTTCCTCGTAGATCCAGATGGTGTTAGATACTAAGCAGATGTGCAGCTGGAGATATTAGGTGGAATCTGCAAGGTGCACAGAGCGCAGGGATATGAAAGGTGAATGCTTGAGGGCACATCTGTGGTCGGCACTGTTTCTATGCCAGGATTTTAGGGTGTGAGAAGAGTCATGAATACTGAACAGCTGATAGAAAGTGAGGTTTGCAAATATAAAAGTGCTGCCTCTTTTATGACATGGTGTCATTAACCATTAGAAGGATGTAACATACAACGCATAAAGAGCGATCTCCGTAAGATTCACACAGACCGTGTGACTCTCAGACTTAAAATGGCACCCGGTAGCGATAAGAGAAAGTCAATCGGATGGTCACACAAACATAGATATTTTGCTGGTTCGATTCATCAGTTAAACTATATGCTAGTGTAACACAGGGAAACCCTAATGCATTTTGTTGAAAGCATCAGTTCTGCAGCAAACATTTTTGTGTAATTTTACAGTCTAATGCTGTGTTCTGGCCATAGATGACAAGGCTGAAATGTTTAGGAACCTGAAATAATAGTTTGCAAAGCAATTTTCTGTCACGGAAGATAATCTTAAGCATCATACACCTGCAGAATTTTACGGCATGATCTGTAGAGACATTCTGTAAACAGGTAATGACATTTCCCAGCTACTGCTTGAGGAAAAATTGACATCTTCTGGAACTGCCTGACCTTTGTCTCGAATCCAGTCTAGACAGAGTATTATAGAGTAATTGTAGATTAGCTTATGACTCCAGTACACAGTGAATGGAACAACTGCTGCAAGTCATACCAGTGATCGAAATGTCCTCCCTAGGATCTTTAATGAAATATCTGTAGCACGCATCTCATCATAGGTCTCAGTATGAACTGACCCACCTGTGTCGGCTGTTTGTAGCCAATGCTCAGGCGCAGTACCCCTCCTGTTACTGTGGTCTTCCTCACCACATACCTCAGTCAGCTGTTTTCTGACTCTGTTCTTACTACTTACATCAGTTGTCTGTATTACGTGCGTTTCAGTGTATGCAGACCTGGGGTGAGTTTCCGGAAGCCTTCTTAACGTTACGCCGTCCGTAAGTTCTCTGTGTGGTTGTGTGACTTACTGTAGGCCTCTGTACCTGGTTCCGATCCCAGGGATGATAGAATGATTCCACTACTGGCTCCTTCAGCAGGGCTCTTAATCTCAGTTCCTACGGGGATTGTCTAACCCTGCTTTCTGACTGCATGTCGCTTTGGATAAAAGCGTCTGTTTCATATGCAATGTAAGCTTGATCTTTTTTAATGCATACAATCTTCCGCAAACCCCAGGCACAGCTAACAGACTTACATCGCCATCTTTGCTCAGATCTCCAGACATCAGGGACTTACTTACGATGCCTATTGTATTAATGTTTCCTTCACAAAAAATAGGCTGTAACTAAAGTGCCCCAGTTGACAATAACAGTTATTAAAACCCCAAAATAAGCCATAAACACAGTATATTATGCAGATCGCTACCTCATTTCATTGAGCACTTTCCTCTTTCTCTTTGCCTTTTGGGAGACTCCAACTATTCCATATTTCAGCATTTCAAAGAGACAAGAACCTTCAAATACAATAGTGAACTGACAATAAGGACCGTACCACTACCAGCAGGAAAGGCCTGGGTGACAAGGGGTGAATCTCAATATACGTACTTGACCGTGCTCGTGTACCCATTCTACGTCATGTTCCATTGCCGAAGATCAGTTCCAAAAGTAAGAACACAAGTACAGGGGATAGTAAGAATCCACAGATGCTGGTCTCGCTCTGCCCTGAATTTCAAGGATACGCCGGTTGCACTCTTGCCGAACGAGACCAATCCCGTGATTCATTCTTTAACAAGTTAGGCAAGTTCGCAAGACCGGTCTTGCAAAGACCACAAGTACGATCTTTGCGTTCTCAATATTGAGATTCCCCCAGAGGGGGGTCTTAGGATCAGTGTCACTGCTACCCCAGTCTTGTGTGTCAGCGTGCGCTCAAATGCTCAAATCCAGTGAAGCCCCGGGAGAGGAGGACGAGCGTCCACGTCCTTTACTGACATCGAGGAGGAGCAGGGGATAAAATCTGGTGCCTTCACGCCGCAGTACGGAGCCCGAATGAATATCCATCCAGAAAACAATTTGCTTGTTCAGTTGAAACTCTGAATAGGAACCAGCTGAACAGTTGATTTGCATATGAAATGTGCCCCCTCCCCTCTCGTTTGACTGAAATGTACCCCGATGGGATACTGCAAAAGTGAGCAGAGCAGGGAGGGATGATTCATCATCTTAATTACATGAGAAGAATTCAGTGTAATGTTACTTAATGGAATCTACTTTGTTGGGAATGAAACACATTTAAGAAAAGACAGATCAAGGACTCAATTCACCAATAACCACTTTCCAAATACATCTTTAGTTGGATGCAAAAAATGTTTGAATGTGGGGGAAATGAATATATTACTTTCTTGAGGAAAGTTTTCGTTGCTCGATCAGCTTATTACTGGCTATGTTTATGAACAAATACATGAATGGCTATTGAAATGACAAAGTGTTTGTTATACTGCATTTAGAGAGTATCGGCAGCAACTATGTGTTTGATGCTTTTTATAAACGCTACTCTCCCAGTCTGACCTCATCTCGTTAACCTCTCGTTAATCTGACTGACAGCTGTGAGCTATACCCACAGTAGAGTGAACTATCTGCTTGTTAACATTTTGTTGGCAGTAAACGTGTAAATATCCTGCTGAAAGACGTCTTCATGCAACCAAGCACTGCAGCTAAAGATAGTTACCTTCAGCTTGAGCTGCTATCTATCTACATTTTATAGCAAATAGCTATAACACGGAGAACATTCTGGTGATTAAATTTTCTACTGCTCTGTTAAATATGGGAGGTATTTTCTGCAGAAAATAAAACGAAAATAATAAAAAGAAAATACAATCTTAACTTTGCCATTTAGTTTCCAAAGTCTGTATGCAGAAATCCTGCAAAATTTTTAATTAAAATGAAATAGCACCATTTGCATTTTAATTTTCCAGTCATGCATGTCAGATGTGAAAAATTTAAAAATAAAATGAAAAACCCTTTTTGTCTTTCCATTTTCCAATTTGCCTTTTCATTTTCAAGTCTATTAATGCAAATATATGTTAATCTGAGTGGGGCGGAGGGCGGAGTTACGGATCACAGCTGCGCTTTCTCAGTACGTTTACTGATTCCGTTGTCTTTGTGTTTCTTGGCCATGGTGTCGCCCAAACTAATAGCAACGTCACACACCGCTTAAGTTAGTGTAGTGGTCGTCAGACGGTTGGGAAAGGGTCACAGTCACGTCCAGGTTTTTTCAGCAACGATGATTTACTGTTAACATATAGAACGGTGATTGCACTCCTAAGCAACATATGCTCTCTTCCAGCTTAGGCCGCAACAGCCAAACAAAAAAGAAAATACACATTTATCAACTTTCTAAACAAGTTCTCTTACAATAAAACATATGAGTCACGAGTTAAATGTAACAGAAATTATATCCTTATAAAATAAAGTAATGACACAGCTGTACAATTACAAATTAATTTAAAGACCAAGAGAGCAAGAAAAATACACATCTTACCAACTCGATTCCCAAGCAGCTTCTGCCCGGGAATTAGCAAGATGGCTCAAAATGCACTGCCCAGTAAAGTGCCCCACCCGCAACAACGCACAAAAAGGAACCTTTTATAAATTTGTCAATGAAACAAATGCCCTCTGATAGCCAATACTACTTGTAATAAAATAAACATAATTTATATGCACAAAACTAAATTATTCACTAATATAATAATAATAACAATAATAACAATAATTGAGAAAGTTTTACAGAAGTTCAATAATATATTAACTAACTCCGCTACATTAGCTACAACTTCCGATTCGTTTACCTTCTTATTCATAGCGTCTTATTTCGGTGATTAAGTTTGCTTCTTATTCGCAGCACCGCTAGAAGGGAATGTTTGCACATGATGCAGTTTTTATAAAACATTTTGGAAATATAAAATAACGTATAAATAATACGACCAGTATAGTAAAAGTATTGAAAATGGTGGAATTACCGGGGCATAACGTGATTTTTCATTTGTAACAGTAAACTGGTCGCATGACAATTTGATCAATTGTTCACACTCATTTTAATAAGAAGCCATATTTCCAAATGGAATGCGGAGGTCTTATTCATCTTGGGTAAGGCAAATATGAAATGCATAGTCACAGCAGGCATGCCACTCTAATGACACTGAAATTAGCCAAGGCCAGATAGCTACCTAGATGAAAACACGGCAGTCTGGCTCAGGCTCATTTCTGTGTTTCCTTACAATGGCCTACATACCATTACAGTATATCACACGACATAATATCATATTACGTATTTTCAAAATGTCTTTACTCAAAACTGTACAGCATGTGCAGCTGCGAACACTCCCCTTTAAAGAGGCTGGAATTAACTTAAGCTGTGAAATAAGTCGCTACGAATAAAAAGGTAAACAAATCGGTTTAAGTTGCAGATAAGTAGCTAACTTTGTCGCGTGTGACTTTGCCGTTAGTTTGGGCGACACCATGGCCGAGAAACACAGACAACGGATTCGGCAAACGTACTGAGAAAGCGCAGCTGTGATGCGTAACTCCGCCCACCGGCCCGCTCCGATTAACATATATTTGCATTAGTGAACTTGAAAACGAAAAGGCAAATTGCAAAATGAAAAGACAAAAAGGATTTTTCGTTTTATTTTTAAATTTTTCACATCTGACATGCATGAGTGGAAAATTAAAATGTGAATGTTGCTATTTCATTTCAATTTTTGCACACAGACTTTGGAAACTAAATGGCAAAGTGGAGATTGTATTTTCTTTTTATTATTTTCATTTTATTTTCTTCAGAAAACACCTCCCATAGTTTAAAGGCATTCTGATTAAACTTGTTCTGGTTCCCATCCATCCACCCATCCATCCATCCATCCATCCATCCATCTTTCAACTGCTTATTCTAGACAGAATTCTGGAATACAGGAGTGTAGCCAGTACCATTCAGCACACAGGTCCTCAGACAGGGAATACCTGGGTGGGACGCCAGTCCAACACAGGCACAAATTCATGCACCTTTTATCCTGTATACAAGGTATCAAGCCCTGACAAGCTTGTCATGAAACACCAAGTCCTGCCATTAATCAGGGAGTATGACTCTGTTACTGTGCGCCGTCTCACACGGGAGGCACTTGGCAGCACTTATTGTTTATCTCCATCCCTGATTGGTTTATCTGACTGCAGAAGCCGTCCCAATACATCTCAAGCAAGCTGCAAATTGTTCCCATTGTTTTTATTGTAGTCTGGCCTGTCAGCAGCTTTCTTTGACTTGGACCTTGTAGCCCCAGTCTCTCTGTTATGCATTTAGTCACCAACAGGGGGCACTGTGTATTTGAAAATTGCTTAGCGACGTGGATTGAAATTAAGAATTTTTTTTAAACATGCTTTTGGTGGCCATCTTTTAGCATTTTTATATATTTAGATATAATGAACAATACTGACATAGAGATGTGTCACTTCTTTTATATTACAGTCTATCGTTTCACTTTAAAGTTTACAAAAACTACAATGAGTTTCTCTGAAAGTATAGCCTGGTTGCAGTGTAATATGTCATCTTTTGAAGTATCATGCTGGTTATCAGCTGAAGATCTTGATGGCGAGGAAGCTCAATCGCTCCGCAACAGTCACTGGGCTAACGGCACAAGAACATTCATGACTATGGATGAAATAAGGACTTTGCGCATCTGACCGCCACACGCCTGCTGTGATGTGTTTGGGAAGCGTCGAGTGCGTGTGTTCAATGGTGTGGGAGCCGAGGAAGGGAGAAGAAGCTCGCTATCCATGGCTGTCTCACAGAATCACTAGCGGATCAACTTTTAATGAGGCTTCTGCATTCGGAGGCCGAAGCTGGGGATTATGGACTTTCTGTACGGTTCTTGAGCTCATACAAGGAAAAGGGATCAGTATGAATGATTCTTCCTGCTTAACACAGTGTGTATGTGTCAGTGTGTGTTTCTATGCATGGGCAGTTCTGCTGGGGGGGGGCTGGGGAGGCAATCATGGCCCCCCGTGACCCCCCCTAAATATGCTTGTTACTCAGGCCTGAAATTAAGGTACATCATTATTATTATAATTATTTATATGGGATAAAATTTCCTGCGCTGGAAACAAAAACGAAAGCGCATTTTCTTGACAGACCTTTAACATGGTGAAAAGTGACATTACCCACAGGAAAAATATCAATCTCGTGCAAGTAAGACAGTCTAAAGGAGAAATCAGTGGGTCACATATCTATAAAAAGTGTACAACGTGACCGCAAACAGCATCGCATAACTAAGTTATCGGTTTTCAAATTCGATTTTTTAACTCTTCTTAACGCTGACAATCAGGGTAAGTAATATACGGAGGATGTTAAGGTCGAATGCCTCTGGTTCCCCTAATAGAACAATTGGCTCCAGTCTGCCCCCCCACCCCCCACAACCGCCACTGCTTGTATGCATGTGTGAAAAGCCCATGCGTGCCTCTCATCTCAGATCTGTCTCCCCCCACGCCCTCCTGCTACTGCCTGGTACAACATGGCCCCACCTACCCCTGCAGTATCCTCCAGCCCAGGCTAAATTCTGTCTTTAATTGATTAGCGGACTCCTACTTGTTTTCAGCCTGATGCTGTTCCTTTGGCTAGAACCCTAATGAAGGAACAACAGTATCCTGTGTACTACATACATTCTACAGAATCCTGACTAACTTTAGGTTAAAACAGACAAGTTACTAGACGGTTTTTCTAAAAAGAGCCCCAGAAAACGGCAATCAGATCTTTATTTTTTAATCTATATTTTCCATCACATCACCCAAGTTCTCTACGACAGAGACGCTTTCCCGCTTCAGGTCCGTTAGGCCGCGCTTCTTGTTTATTAGACTGGACCTTAACTGCGGTCTCCCTGTGTTTTTTTTCCACAGCTTTCCAGTCATTTCTCATTTGTTACCAGCCACGGTTATCAGCAGCAACCTTCATGCCCGTGAGAATGCCTTGAAGGCAGGGTCTGCACCGCTCCGATATTGTCCCTGCCAAGCCCACTGCTGGCTTTAATCAGCAGCGAGTCACACCCAGCAGAAGGAAGCCACGCGGCTCGGATAAACGGCCCCCGCTCCGGGAAAGCGGACTCATGCCGACTCATGACAGGTATACAGGAAGCGCGGGTGCAATCCCCAGCTGGGACCGGCTGACAAGCCAGGGCAATCCCAGAGGTGAAAATCAGCATCATTTAGGGTCAATAACTGCTGCTCTTCAAAGGGTGAGTCAGAAAAATTAACAGGAGTAGCTGCATCTTTCTGTGTGTTTTTTATTTTCGACCCCAGTAACCCTTGTCTCGAGGGCTCTTCATTAAAATATTTGCGTCTGCATATGCACCCTCCCGGGGTAGTCCAAAGCCGTGTTTGCTGTTTGTTGTGATTTCTCTTCTCGTTTGCTTTCTTACTGCCAGCTCCTTCCTCGTCCTGCTTCACATCTCCATCCTCACCCACTCTCTCCTCTCGAAGAGGAAGCGTTCCGATAAAAATAAAGCTCCCTCTGACTTGCTCCCTACGTCACGCCGGTCTTTTCTTACACCGGTCGGCTTCCTCGCCGTCATCTCCCGTCTTGCCGTTCCCCGCCGAGTGTGCGGCAAAGTCCCGCTCTGCGTTCTCCCGACGTACTCAAAGCGTAACCTGCTTGTCCGCATCCCTGCCGAAGCCCCCGTTTTATGGGCCGTTCTCACCCCCAGCCCTCACAAAGTACATTTGTATTCACATATTTAGCAGACGCTTTTATCCAAAACACACTGCAAGCAAGTGCATACGGCTTAGCCTCCGACCGCGACTGAAGACCAAGACTGAGGGCGATTTGCTCATTTCCCGGGAAGGCCGATCCTCAGCCTGGATTTTAAGGCTTTTCTCTCGGTGGGTGGTCGCCTACTAGCTTGTTGACATGACCTCCCTTGGCGTCCTTTTGGTACGTCTGGTACCTTTCCTTAGGGGAGCTGGAACTGCCAGTAAAATCAATATTAATTCCTGGATGTAGCTTATGAGTGCTTCTCATTACTCGAGGCTACTCCAGAGCCCAGAACACCACCCTGTTGTTCTACATCCATCCATCCATCCATCCATCCATCCATCCATCCATCCATCCATCTATCTATCTATCTATCTATCTATCTATCTATCTATCTATCTATCTATCTATCTATCTATCTATCTATCTGTCTATCTGTCTATCTATCTATCATCTCGCTGATTGTCAGGTATGGGCCTGAGATATAATATTATATAGCTCTGCTCTTGTGGTGCTTTTCCACTGGCATACTGGAACCCACCCGTACCTGAGTCATACCACGAAGAGAGACTAGTTACAGTATGGCTCCAGCTTTGTCTTTCTGCTGCAGAAGGATCGGCTCAGCAAAGGCGGGGTTTGGAGAGCAACAGTGACATAATACCAAAGAAATGCTTATTTACTGTGTGTTCATCCGGATTTACTATGTAGTAATTTCAGCTGGCACGTCTGTGTGAACTGCCATGTTATGTCAGCACCAAATGCTAACGGAATTAGCATTCACTTGCGTAAATTTGCATTAGGAATCCATTCCATCCAGCTCTTCTATAGTATAGTAGGGGTTGGAATTTTTTTTCAGGTATGCATCAATATATTGCAATGTGTTATACTACTAATAATGAGTAATATATGTGGAATACGCCCCTTTTTCCATCAAATAATCTCTGCATATTGACGCAGATCATTGGTATCGCCATGCACTCTGACCGATCAGATGGCGGTGATGTAATCAGCTTGGTCTGGTTTCGCCTTTGGCCCTGCTAGTAAGTGGCGCCGTGTCAGCGCGGGTACGGCGCGGGCGTGGCTGGCATAATCTACAATCTACACGCTACCGGTTTGCTGCGCGGCTCAGTCCTTGGCGGCAGTGGAAAAGTACCATTGCTGTCATGCCTGCCACTATGTTTTGTTTATCATACGAATACCAAAAACCGGTAAGGAGCTCGGCATCAGGGAATAGGAGTATGATGCAAGGACTCTTTTTAACAAACAGCACTGCATTACTGTGAACCACAGTCCAAATGAGTATGAGGAGGGGTCAGCTAAGCACTGAAAGGCATAAAAAGCAGCAAGATAGTAATCTGAATGCTGGTTGGACACTGAACAGAGGGTAATCTGTGCGACATGCAATCAAAAGCATGCAGGCATGCTCCAGTGACCGTTTTCATGGGAGTGCGAGGAATTCCTGAGCCACGTCGATGAAACTGCCGCTGCTTACCTTGGCAACAGCAGTGCCGAGTTTCTTTGTTGTATAGTGTCGCGTCTGTTTCTTTTTCCCACGCTGGAAAAGATAACAAGCCTCTGCAAATAAGGAGAATTCTCAACGGCAGACGGTTTCCAGCAGAGTAATTTCACATCGCCCCCTGTATAATGAAGAGGATGCCAAGTCTGTCCACGAAGCTTATTTGTAAGAGACACCAACCAGATTCCCATAGACATCTCTGCGATATTGATTAAGGATTTTCATTGTTCTGTTATAATTCGTGCTCTACCCTCTTGGGTTGTTACTCTAAAAGGTAGATTTTTTTCAGCTTGTCAAGAAAGATGCAGTAGCTTTTGTTAGTAAAATGACAAATCATTCAGAAACATTGTTTAGTCACCTGGTATAATTAATACAGGTTTTGCAGTCTTAATTCTGATTGGACGATTCAGGCGTTTTAATTCCGAAAGCGAGGAACCTGGTGTTTTGCCCAGCAAACTGGTTAATTACGTTGAATTTTATTAAAAGATGCATATACAGGATTTTACAGTAATGAATGCTTATTACATGGATAGTATATTATAGAATTCTTTACCGAGCATGTCAATGCAATAATATAGGAATAATTTTCCGTGCCATATTAAAGAAATCTCTTTCGTCTGTCAATGTCTTTTATTGCATTGCTGTTTGTCCCGTCGTTCCCACACTTATCCCATCCCTTGCAACAAAAGTACAAATGACGCTTGAACCGCAAGCATTTTAAATATTTCAGGCTTTGTAAACTACTGCCAATTAAGCATTTTTAATCAGTCAGATTTTACATCAAAACGTTCAACCATAGATAAAATAAATTTCCAATGCGAATTTAAAATGCTGAGTTTGGATGTAGTAAACATGAGATGCTTATGTTGCTAAGAGAGCTTGTTTATCTTCCTGTGAAGCATCAGATCACTTAAAAATACCTGGGAACCGGCCGTAACGCCCTAATATAGTCAGCCGCGCTTTAGGAGAAAAGAAAAGACAATTTTATTGATCCCAGGGGGAAATTCTTTAAAAGTGTTTTTTTCGATGATCTGGAGGATACAGGCATCTACCGTTTGAGCTAATGCTCCCACAACATACCAGCTTTAGAAGCTCATATGAATGAAACACTATGTGTGTGTCTTATTCTGGTTTAGGGTACATGCGAGGTCCATCATATCTGCTGGTGCACCTGCTCCACTGGCATGCAGTGTGGGGCGTCAGGGGTCCAGGTAAGCAGGGGGCATCCAGTATGGGCGAGGGGGTGGGTGCTGGGCCCAGGCCAGTGTCCCAGTACACCCAGCTGGGAGTCATCCACCTGGATCTCCACATCCTAAAGGCAGCCAGCAAAACCACAGCCAGCACGACAGGCCAGTGCCAGGAACATCCATGCCCTACGAGCCTCTGCGATTGGTCACATATAAACCCATCAAGCATCAACAGCGGGGAAATTCAAGCATGGCGCGCGATCCTTGTTATACCGACAAAGCTGAAGAAATGAAATTATTGCTATATAAATATTTACATGACCACTACAGACCGCTGGTATGGGCCGTCTTCGGAAATTATTGAATTTAATTTTGAATGCGAATGAATAAAATAGGATGTTTCCATAAATAACTCATAGTGCTCCCAGGGGGATACAACATGATCGCTACGACCGAGAGGATGATGCATGTTTATGTACAGACACATGAAAGCACCTTTGAAAGCTGCCTCACCAGCTGGCTCCGTCCAGAGGAGGGGACTGGGCCGGACTCACCATACCGGACTTTCGCACCTTCTGTTCAAAGCCAGATTACGACGTTTTTTGGGGCACGGGAGGGCAGGTCTGCTGAAGAGCGAACCCATAGAGGAAGAGCCTCAAAACAGATGCTGAGCCCCAGCTAGCAATGGCAGCAAGACCCCTCCCTCGAGACAGATTGAGGAAACAACCTGAGCAACCGTAGAAAAGACTCATCATGACTAGAACGCTCTCAAAACTCAGAGCAAGTGAAACAAACCTGCCTGCTGTTTTCTGTTTGTTCTGCTGATGGCTTTTCAAGGAAAATTCAAATTGTGAAACAGAATTAGAAACTTGGACATCCTGATTTTTCTGACTCGCTGTCCCTGGGACAACAAGGCAGGGGCGTTTCACTTCTTCAACCAATCAGCGTCCTCATTGCATGACATCGCCGCAATGATCCATTTCTTTTTTTCCATTTTCATGCTCAAGGCTTCCAGCACTCAACCCAGGGGCAGTGAATGCTCAGCTGGCTTTCATCAGCCATTGGCCAGCTCAAGCCTTGTTATTTTTATTATTATAATATTTATTATTTTTTTTTATCATCCATGAAATGAAGAAACGCCCTTACATTGCCCTGTATGGCTTTTGCAGGGATGCATGTTCCTATGTTTTGTATCTATGACATGGGCCCTTAACAAAACAAATACGTATCAAAACATGTACTTTACAAATCAGAACATAAGAACGTAATATATTTACGAACGAGAGGAGGACATTCTGCCCCTCAGGCTCGTTTGGGGAGTTATCTAATCTTATCTAGCTCTGATTTAAAGGAACCCAGGGTTTTAGCTTCCGCTACACTAGCAGGAAGACTATTCCATACTC
>JAODKE010000088.1:10037133-10048569 GCA_026779605.1 Mormyrus hasselquistii
GCAAAGGAGACTAAGGGGGACATGATCCAGGTATATAAGATTCTAACAGGTCTGGATGCTGTTCAGCCAAATGGCTAATTCAATATTAGATTACATACTAGAACTCATGGCCATAAATGGAAATTAGCGGGAGAACATTTTAAAACAAATTGAGGAAGCACTTCTTTGCACACCATGTAGTTAGAAAATGGAATAGTCTTCCTGCTAGTGTAGCGGAAACTAAATCCTGGGTTCCTTTAAATCAGAGCTAGATGAGTTTTTAACAATTCTGACCTTTTAGTTAAGTTCTCCCCAAACAAGCTTCATGGAGCAAATGTTTTGTTTGTAAATTTCTTATGTTCTTATGTTGGGATTAGGGTTATGGCCATAGAAATGAATCCCCAAAAAGATATGAATATAAATGTGTGTGTGTGTGAAGAACTTAATCCTAAAATGTGTTGACAAGAAACTGTCATGGTGATGCCTGGTGAAGGCAGGGAAAAGATAAAGATCCATTGAAGGGCTCACATGAAAAGGGCTTTATTAACCCTCTAGAGCTCCCAGCTCTCAGAGGCCTCTCAGCCACTGCTGAGTTCGGGACTTTTTGCCTGGCAATACCTTGTCATTTCAAAATATTTCACCTATCCATAAAACGTTTATCCCAGAGTGGTACAAATGATTTTTTTCAGCACACACTCAGCGCCTATAATTTGAGACAATTTAGAATTATTCATTTTTTTTTTTTTAAATCAACTTTGAAAGTACATTTTGAAAGAACCTATTTTCAGAGGTGCTGAGAAATTATTAAAGGCATTAACATTTCTAGGCAAGACTTTTGAGATGTGGATTTTAAAGACAAAGTGGTTGGCTACACGGATGTTATTGAAGCGTTCTGAAATTTCATGTGGTTTGATTATTAAGTTTTAGATTAAGTGTTAGAACTTTGGAGTGACACTTTTTTTCCCCAAAGTCATTCGCCTACAAAATGAATATCGATGAGGTAGGTGTCAACACAACTAATAATGATTTGCATAAGGAAACATGCTTTTATTTGCCATTTGGGGCAATTACAGGTGCATTGGAATGCTTCTCTTTGCTGACTCCCATCTTACTCTCCATAGCTTGGGGTGGGTCACAGCGCAGGGTCAGCCAGCATGCAGTATCCCTGGAGCTGGGGGGGTAACGGCCTTGTTCAAGGGGCCACGGACATGTGACTGAGGCTGGGGCTCAAACTAGTGATATTCTGATCACGGGCACAGACTGTCAGACTTGGCAATCACCCCCCCCTCAATTCTATCTCAGGTAGGGGTCTCTGGAATTTCATTGTTACTGCCCACAGCCATCAAGGTGGAATGTCAGTTTGAAATGCAAGAAAAGACAATAAAATCCTTTTTTCAGTTTATGAAATGCAATGGATAGAGTAAACAGAATGTTACCAAATACGTGAGTAAGTGAATAAAGCGACAACACAAAATTACGTAGAAAAAACAAACTGTCGATCCTGATCAGGTTGAAGGCAAAGGTGGACATCACATGTTTTGCATTTCCAAGGGGTTCTTGTCTGGTTTCCGTCATGTGCTCTGTAACGTACCCTAGTCCTGTGGACCTGATGATCATTAGAATTATGCGGTTTCACAACTGATATAGTTTCAGACGGCTTCCATGCAAGCTGCTTTAAGTGTCACACTACATGAGCTTAGGTAACCAGGCAACACAGCTTGGGAACCAGGCAGCGTAACAACACACAGCGACATCTACACAATGAATGACTATAGAACAGAACGGGGCAGGAATTCAAACACACCAACCAGGCTAACGAGAGGGCAGGAGTGGAACATGACCAATACAACCAATAGATAGAGACACAGTGCAACAAGTAACAGGTGAACTTGACTAACAATAAAGAGCACTGATTCCAAAACAAAGAAACATACCATATACTAGAGATACAAAGCAAAGATAATAAAAAGAGAACTGGAACAGAAGACGAATAGGGCAAACCATGGAGAAGAAAAAGGAGGGGGAACCAAAACCATTAAATACAAATTGACAGTCGAGGTTGGCCTCCAGCCATCCTTCAACCCATGACCTGAGGGTTTATAGTTTTTAAGCCACACACTCGACCAATAGAGCTATGCAGCAGGCCAGGGAACAGGGAAGAACACACTAGGGCTAAAAGACAAGGAGAGGAGTTGCGGGATGGCCAGCGACACCTGCTGGCCAATCGGGGAAGAGACACCAAAGGGCCTGGTCAGACGACACCGACCCTATCAGTAACAGGAAAATCCCTAGCTCAGGTGATCTCGTCTTCACAGAGGGCGGTCAGACTTGGCCAGGACCTACGCTCAGATTTTTAATTGAAATACTTTTTAGTACTTTATGAGAAAGGCCTTAAATGTTGTCTTAGAACAGAACACACAGAGTATCCCAGTCTCAACTGTATAATAGTTAAATAATAATGATGAAACTGCTTTTTAAGTAAGGCAGGCTGGATCTATATTGTCTCTCAAACTGCAGCTCTGTTTCACACCATCCATTTAACATTTAAAAGGATCCACTGCACAGCAGCTGTCTGTGTTTTTGCGATCGTGCAATTTCCGTGATGTTCTATTCTAGGTTTAGACAAAGCACTGACGAGTGACTTTGTTATTCCCTCTTTAGACTGCAGTTCTGTCACTGTTCTAGTGCCCCTGGACTTCAGTGCTGACCTAGTGATCATATGCTCTCAGTCAGAATTGCTCATGGTGATCTCAGTGTTTTTTTTTTTTTTTTAAAGAAATGTCTACACTCTGCTTAGCTTTTCAATCAATGGGCCGTTTAATTGTCAAAACAAAAGCTATCTTCTAACTACCACTGAATGAAAGCTTAAAAAGATAGCCTCTTCCATTCTTATACTCTATATAGCCTACATGGCTGCGTTCCAAGAATGTTACATACTGTATATAAGATAAAAAAAAAAAAACAGAGACTTGAAAATGAAGGGTGCTGAGATAAGAGCAACAGTTTGATTGATACTATCAAGGACACAAATCGTCTTTATAGATTAACCGATTTGGAGAATAATATTTCAGCCTGCCAACGCCCATATTTTCCCAAGCCCACATAGATATGGCGTTTATTTTTCAAATGTCGACATTCCTCCCCATTGAGTTTTCACCGCAGCTTAAACCTACATCATCACCTGACTTCAGTTTAACAAAATTCTTCTTCGCGAAGAGGCTCTTCGTCATCGGGGGAGAGCACAGATCCACTATTTTTCCTTATTTTTAAACGCTCTACCAGAGCTTGGAGAATAGCATTTTTAGCAGTGTAACAGCGGGTTTCGCATAACAAAATAAATATTATTACTAGCACAAGAACAAACAGCGAAGCCATAGGACCTTGAAGTAGAGAGGTACAGCACATAAGCCAGTTCAGTGGGTCATCTGGGCAGTCTTTTAGTTTTCGATTTTAATCTGCAGGATCATAAATCGTGCTTGACTCACTTGGAATATAGTTACATGTTTTGGCATAAATAAAAGCACAGATCTTGCCGTAGGAAGCCAAGGACGATTTCAAGAATCACATTTCAAAGAGGCATAGAGTCCGCCAGTAGGCTTTCAATGGCTTTGGTTGTATTACTGTCTCTTTACAGAAGACAAGCAACGAAAAGGAACTCACTAATTGGTCTAACAGTACCAACAATACTGAACTACAGATAATACAGTCCATTGTTTCCTAGTAGGGATGTGATATGCAAGGTAACGATTTCTGGACCAATTTTGGGGAAATTCATTTCCTCAGTTGAAATACAGTCTAATAAAAGTATTTAGGGGTCTTGCAATGGTCATATTTATGAGTCTTGTTAGTATCTGTATGTCCATTTATTTTTTGTCTCCCAGAGGAGGATGGGGTCCCCTTCCAAGTCTAGGTTCCTCTCAAGGTTTCTTCTTGCCAGAGGGAGTTTTTCTTTGCCACTGTTGCCACAGGCTCGCTTGGTGGGGGTTCGGGCCGGTTCCATGTAGAGTGCTTTGTGACAAAGACTGGTGTTAAAGGCGCTATATAAATAAAATTGAATTGAATTGATTTAGACAAACGTGTCCTCTGAAAGAATACACGTCAATGTAAATGCATTAGCAACTGAATTGCAAAAAGAAATGTCCCAGTGTCATACATTCTTTCTGGGGAGAAACATAGTCCATTCCGCTGACTGGGTAAGCTGTCAGCCCAGAAGGAGTAGGGCCTTCTAACAGTAGTCCATATCTGGGTGCGGGATAATTGGAGCAATACGTCATTTATTTAGTGACCTTGTTAAGGAGATATCTGGCAGTAAAGATGAGTGTCAATGAGTCAGAGAACAGAGCACATCTACATCTGTAAGTGAAAGAGAGAGAAGTTGAATTCTGGCTTAGAATTTCTGGCAGTATTTAAGAGCATAGAGCACAGCTACTTTTTATTTAGAACATATTCCCGGGTAATTTGACAAATGTGTTACCTTTAAAGTGGTATTTATGTTCTCTCTGTGTTTAATTTCATAGTCTGTGGAAATGTTGGGAGGAGATGTTGCGAAGCACACGCAGCAGCATACGGCTGCGGCAGTGGGTGAGAAAGAGAATCTGGAGCACTCAGTTGGGAGCGATGAGTCTGAGATTGAATGTGCTCCTCATCTCCATGTTATGGCTGTTGACGGGACGGTCTTTATTGTCCATTATGCGGAGCATTTCCAACATCACTCTTATCGTCACTGCAGCCTCCCCCGTGCCCAGCTCTGGTCTTACTACAGAGATAGCCTTCTTAATTAGCCCAGGCGATTTTGCAGCATCCTTGCGTTTGACATTACGCCCCCAACAGACGGCAGCAAAGAGCGGGATGTTGTCAACAGCAGACTGATTAAATTGTTTAGCAATCTGCTGCACACCCCAAAGGCCCTAAGACTCCTCAAGAAGGAAGCTCAACTTTGCCCTTTCCTGTAGATTACCTCTGTGTTGTCACTCCGGTCCAGGCTGTCGTCGATGAGACTCCCATATACTCATAGCAGTGGAGCGTCTGCGACACTCTCCCCGTGGATAGTGACGGCTGGTCACGGTTCCTTGGTTTGCCTGAAGTACACCGCAAACTCCTTTGTGTTCCTGAGAGTGAGTTGCGGGTGATTCTCCTTGCATCATCTGATGAAGCTCTCCAGATTTGTGCTAGTTTATCATCTTAATGGCATTATATCAATTATTAATGGTCTTGAGCACACAAAGGTTAATGAATTAGGTCTAAAAGTAAAACTTTTGTGTGCATTATTATATTAACATTGTTTTAGGACTACAGAAGACTCATTTCACTTTGAACTTCCAATTTTTTGTGATGCCATTGGTTTTATATTATATCACCTCTAGTCTAGTCTTGTCTCGTTTTGTCTAATAGATTATTCTGCCTAAGGGGTGTAAAAAGTTAATATAAAAAGGCTTAATTTCTAATTATTATAATGGAAAACTTGGAAATATTATCTTGTATCTGCACTACTTTTTCTATTTTTTATCTGCTCTATTGAGTAGTACAACTTCTGTTACTTGCAGAAAATTCTATGACGAACTCATCCATGTCCAGTGTGCATGATACTGCCTTTTTTATAAGCTAAGATCACAACATTTTTTTCTATCATAGCGCACAGGGTGTTGAGGAGGTGCAGGCACTCTGATAAATGTGAAGAATAAGCTGTCACAGGAGGCCGTTGTGATACCCAGGGCATGGACACGCACATATAATTTATGCAGGCCTGGAAAGGCATCTTTACAGTATATTCTTGTAGGAGTTTGCAAATTAAAGAGTAATTGATATATGCTATATGCTTTTTCAAGAGCATTGGTCTGGCAACAAGAATTTTATGGTCTAGTTCATTTTTGGAAACTTGTGCATGATGACATCAAGGCACAAGGAGTTCACTGTTAAGGAATGCGCTTGATTTTGGCAGCAAACATGAGAAGGTCGTTGTAGGGTCTCTGATTCCGTAGTACAGTCAGTGTCTGAGTGCTCTTCCTGCCCTGAAGGTGATAAGATTACTGAATCAGCAAAGTGAGTTTTCTCAGCCCTTAGGGGTTTGGTGAGGGCTCATCTGAAGACATGTCACTGCAGTACTTGAGCAATTCGCTGTCATTCTGTCTGAGATTTCTTAGGCTATCAACAGATGCCTGCATCACCTCAGATGCGCTGCATAAAAAATAAACTGGGATTGAAGGATCACATTTGCAGGCTTCAAAATGAACAGAAATTTTCCAACTTCAAAGAAATTGCGTCGCATCAAATGGCATATAACCCCCAGAGCTTCAGATGCCATATCAACTGAGGCGTTGTTGTCAACGGAAACCTTTGAAAAAATATCCAGAATTACCTCTTCATTCTGAGGCCTCACGTTCAACTACACATTCGGTCACTTCAAAGTCACCTGTCCAGTGTATTTCCAGCAACGTCTTCAGAGAGGGGCAACTATATGTCTGAGGAACAAAATGATAACCTGAAAAATGGAATATGGGGAGCCAGACAGGTCAAAGAACCTTTTAGCACAAGGTCCACTTGGAATGGAAAGGATGCTGGCAAGATTAAACTGGTAGTGGGAGCAAAGGATGTACGGTATTTGTCAGTCTAATCTACTTTGGATGAATGCCTGAGCACCACTCATCACAGATGCTCCATCATAACATGGACTTAATCAGAGGTGGAAAGTTCAAGTCCAGAAAGTACAAATCCAGACAAAGAGACCAAGATTTCAATCAACCAGCCGAGTCCTCTATGAGTGTGATCACCCCCCCTACCCCCCCGTGGAGCCAGGCCTGGCCCCTACCCTCCTCTGCTTCCTTTCCTCCTCCCTGACGCGCCCTCACAATTTTTGAACAATCTATAAACTTCCTTCTACAGGTATAATTGTCCCAGAATATGCATTCCTCCACCGCTATTTACCGTCTTCCGCGTTTACTTAACAAAACCACCTGACGTTCTGTCAGCAGCTTTTCCGATGGTATATTTAAGGAGTATATCTACAGTACATTCACAAATTAAAAATTTCAGACGGGCATGAAGCTTCCCATTTATTAGGTCTGTTTGGACAGGGATTCCCCTCATGTGGAGGAGGAGAGCACCTCTTCACAAACCAGCATCTATTTTTATGCCTTTTCTGTGGGTGACGTCCAACATGTTCTCGGCAGATGTTTCTCCCTAGCTTGTCTCTTTATTCCTTGTTAGTTCGCGTTAGTTCGCCTCTTACTGTAGCTATACTACCTTTTCAAGGATCCTGGTACAGGCCCTGTCAGGTCTGCCCTTAAAACTCCGAAAATGTTCTGCCTGGCCCTTACCCGCTCAGATATCCTTGTTCAAATTGTGTTCCTTGTTCAATAAATGCGAAAAGGGAAATAAACATTTCAGGGGACATGATTATAACAAATTGTAAAAATTACATAAGTACTGATTATTATGCCGTAATTGCTATTGCCACACCTACGGTACGCATACACATCGTGATTTACATATAAATATAGGGAAACAAAAGTTAATTGAGTGTGATATGTATATGAACATAATGAAAAAAAAAGCCATAATGAACATGAAATATATGAGCATAATGAAACGGGAGTTAAATCCATTTTCTGTCTCTCGCTCTCAGCTAGGAGGGCTAAGGAACCGTTCAAGGTCAGGTCCATCTACTGACACGCCGGCTACAGTTTCCCTTATCGCACAGCTTGAAGCCGCTCGTGTGACCCACTGCACAGCACAAATGAGACGCTGCCTGCAAACCCTGCACGCTGTCGCTCTCACTGATGCTATAAGGGTACGGAGCTCCGTTAAATTTCACTTATACAGTGTTCAGAACACTAGTCATCTGAATAGAATCAAAAGACTTACATGGGGGCAGATAGATGGGAGATTTGACTTTATCTGGCTCCCCTACATATTGCTGGTGACAAATGACATATCTTCTTCAAAGACTGTGTGCTACTGAAGATAAAAATGGTGCAAAATGCATCACTGGGTTAACCCCCCTCACCCCCCCTGCTTGCAGGCGGTACCCTGTGGGACATGTGGACAAGATACAGGTCATTAAGGAGTCAGGACCTTCTATTAGGCTGCATGTAGGTGACATCTGCCATGTAACCGAATTAGCTCAGAGCAAAGCCCCCACTCTCATGGCAGAAGAATATAGAAGGTTTACTAGGGATTTGCAGAGAAGGAGCTAATCTTAGAGACTGTGTTAAAACGGTAAGAAGATCATCACATTCTGAAGACTCTTCGACAGTTCTTTTGATTGTCAAAATAACATGATAATAATAATCAATTCTTCATTGCCCCCGTGGGGAAATTGCTTGCATGCTTCCCTCAACTTGCTCTTTGCAGAGCAAGCTGTCCATGAAGGGCTGCCACCTGTTGGGGCACCCAGGGAGCTGGGGGTTAAGGACCTTGCTCAAGTACCTGCAGACATGCTGAGGCTGGGTTTGAACCAGCAACCTTCCAGGCACACAGGCTTAGCCCACTGAGCTATGCATTCATGGCAAAAACAGGGAACCACTGTTTGCAGTAGTCACCTCTAGTGGCTGAATCAAAAAACCTATGTAGATGTGATATTTCATCTCCATCCATCCATCCATCCATTTTCTGAAACCTATTCAGCGCCAACCCATCACAGGAAATAAATTTGTTTTCAATTAATTTAAAGACTTATGATTAAAAAGTGTCCTGAGTACTTTCTGTAACCATCCATCCATCTTGCAAGTACTTATCGAGTACTAGGTCACGAGTAGAATAACAAATAATTTATCATAAAATTGCTAACCCCCATTTTGTCTGGATTTACCTTCTGTTTTCACTTGGGACCGTGACCAGACAGTCATCCTGCACCAATGATTGATGCATTTGTGTAATCTGGTTTACTGACACAGTTGTGTGGAACACCTGGCCATCTGTGAAATCTTGAAAAAGAATCAGTATGCTGGTGCTCTAGCTTGCGGGTTATAGTATTTATTTTTTTGTTTACTCCAGCATCTGTGTTTCTTGTTGTCATTAAGTTACTAGATGTACGTTGGAAGAGCTCTTCAAAGTAGGACAGGTACGTTGTCAAACGAGACGAAGCCACTACTGCAAGGCCACCGCGCCCTTCAGAAGAGGTCTAGCCCAATCTGTGTTGTAAGAATATTCGGTTGTGAATATTCATTCATCGATCTGTGTTTCATAGCCTCTCATCTAACATAAATCATAGTGAGCATGCAACCTATCCAGAGAAGCACAGAGTACACAGGTTTTAGAAACAAATACACAAAATCCAAATGCCTAAACCAAAATACTTAGAGGAAACCTGTGCACAGAGCTAGGGCAAGGAATCAAACCTTTATTCCTCGGTGTTAATGCTGGAAAGTTTACCCTACATTTACGGGCCACAGTCTAGCTCACCAGTTTGATACAATCAAAATTTCGTCAGGGATACATCACCTCAAATCGAATCCCTCCAACCCATATTGAGGAGTTTCCTGCCCAGTTGGTCCCTGAGTTTGCTGGACCAAATGCGGCGGGAAAACGCGAAACAATAGCACTTGGGGCTGCTAACTAGTTGGGAGGCTTTGGAGCAAGGTGCGCATAAGGAGTGCTTGAGGGCAGATGATTGGTCAAGACTGGGGAGAGATGATTGGTCACGACAGGGGACGAGATGATTGGTCAAGACAGGGGACGAGATGATTGGTCAAGACAGGGGATGAGAAATAGGGTACTGGAGCAATAAGACAAAGCCAGAAAGAGGTTCAGGTTTTATTGTCACGTGTCATATGGGACAAAGAGAGAAATAGCAGTGCAATAAAAGACAAGAAATAAATAGAGTAGGTAAGAGTAAAGATGTGTAAATTACTACAATAGGAGTGAATCACTGATAAAGTTCAGAAGTGGAATATTAACAACAGCAGGCAATGCAATGCAGTGGGTGGATAAATGGAATATGGGCTAAAAGCTATGAACATGGAAATGAAACCTGGGAAGAAAAGAAAGGATTGCAAACTGTTGGGCTTTGAGATCCAAGGAATGAGCCCCCAAAAAAGCTGTCCTTTCAGTTTTATTGATTGTGGGATTTATTTTCTTTAATTCGAAAGACCGACCCACAATGAATCCATGTGACATGAGTGTAACATTAACGTCTTTATTTGTCTCACATCCTGAAAAATGGTGCAGACATATTCATATATGTGAATCAAGCTGAATTAAATCTCAGCATTGAGGAGGTACAGGATTCAGTCCAATCCTGACCTACTGTGCACGTACAACATACAGGGGGACAGGTAGCTAAACTACAAGGCAACACCTTCTGGCGTTCTTCCAGCAAGAGCAGATCAAAGCCCACTAATGCCTATCAGTGGAAGGCAATCCTGGGGGGTACAAACAAACTCCCCCCACACACACACGCACATGTAGGGTAAACATATCCTTATGGGGGCCGCTCATTCATTTCAATGTGGAAAATGCTAACGCTAACTATGACAATCTTAACCCCTACCCAGCCCTAACCATAACCATAAGTAACCAAACAAACTACGAGAGTTTTTGCATTTTTAAATTTTTTTATAGCAGTCACCAATTTTTATAAAATAGAGTTTTCCAGGAAATTGGTCCCCATAAGGGGAAAAAAAATGGATATTTATCACGTTATGGGGACATTGTGTCCCCATAAGGATAGGTAAACCCGCTCGCACACACACACACACACACACACACACACTGAGGCAACCCTTTGTCCATGTTCTCCATTTCAAAACCCTGCTGTGGAGCCTGTTTGAACCTGATGATTAAAGAGCTACTGCAGCCACTGCGGTGAGAAGATGTTACCGTGCTGGATACTATAGATGTGTGCAAGTATCTATAGTTCCAGGGGTAGCCACACGTTCACTTCAATATTACTAAGCAATACATAATAATCCATCCATTTTCTGAAACCACTGAATCCCAATAGCAACCAACACACCACAGGGCTCACACACAACTACAGGGCCAATTTAGACTCACCAATCAACCTATCCCGCACACTTTCAGACCGTGGGAGGAAACCAGAGCCCCCAGCGAAACCCAAACAAACACAGGCAGAGAATGTGAATCCAACACAGAAAAGACCCAGGACCAAACCCAGGACCTTCTTGCAGAGAAACAGCAGAGCTAACCACTGCACCACCGTGCCATCCAAGCTACAACAACAGCAATAATAATAATAATAATAATAATAATAATAAAATTAGTCATCAACCATTACAGTATAATTCAAAAGTTACTGAACAAACCTCCCAATGATAACAGTATGTTTTTCAAAAATAAAAAACTTAAAATGCACTGTTTCAAACTATTATGCACAACAGAGTTTCAAAACATTTTATAGGTTGTAAGGAACTGAACTGGTCATTTGTTGAATTTGCAACATTAGGAGGTCATATTTACTGAAATCAAAAGCTATTTCAATCAAAAACATCTTAACAGGTC
>JAODKE010000088.1:10048669-10059840 GCA_026779605.1 Mormyrus hasselquistii
TTTTTGCAGCTGCTCTCTTAATCCGATGTATTTGTCTTGCAGAAACCTTCCTCATTGTGCCTTTATCTACATGAACCTGTGTGTGCTCTGACTCAGCCAGCCGAATTAACAGTACAATGATCACGCTTACGTTTTCGTGAAATATCTAAGGTTTTCATACCTTGTCCTAAGCGTTCAACTATTTCACGCTTTTCGGCAGCAGAGAGATCCATATTCTTTAGCATATTGCTTAAAAATTATGGTCTGTTTAATAATGTGGAACGTCCTTCTTTAGGAGTTTTTTTTAATTGTGCTCATCTGGCAAACTAATTATCACAGGTGTCCAAGATTGATTTGATTGATCCAAAGAGCACAGAGATAATACCATACATGAGTTTAATTGAAAAACAAAATATTTAATTTTTATGACACCTAAATATGATTTGCATAATAATTTGGAACATGGTGTAATAATAATAAATAATAATAATCATAATCATCATCATCTTTATTTATACAGCACCTTTCATGCATGAAATGCAGTTCAAAGTACTTTACATATATGCTTTACGTGAAGGTTCTGAAATGAACTAATGATCTAATATTAGGCACAAAATTCAGCTTTATCGGCTTCAATGAGGCACAAAAATCATATTTCTTTGCTCAGCACTTCCTCGTATAAAATGGTTCCAAATCATACAGTGAGAACAAAAACAAGTCAAAATCATAGCTTAGGCCCCCCAATCCCCCAAACCACCCATGCAGATCAAACATCGGAAACAGAACACTAGACACACAGTAGGCGAGGTAGCTGGAAAATGAAAAAAAAACAGGCTTTTCAAAATTATCAGCTAAATATAAAAATCAGAAGGAACAGTATTCTATACTAACGGTGTGGGACTGATTTACTGTTTCCTGTGCATGCAGCCATGTTGCATTATCCTGTGCATGCAGCCGTGTTACATTATCCTGTGCATGCGGCCGTGTTACATTATCCTGTGCATGCGGCCGTGTTGCATTATCCTGTGCATGCGGCCGTGTTACATTATCCTGTGCATGCGGCCGTGTTGCATTATCCTGTGCATGCGGCCGTGTTGCATTATCCTGTGCATGCAGCCGTGTTGCATTATCCTGTGCATGCAGCCGTGTTACATTATCCTGTGCATGCAGCCGTGTTGCATTATCCTGTGCATGCAGCCATGTTACATTATCCTGTGCATGCAGCCGTGTTGCATTAGGCTGAAAATAACTCAGGGGAGCGGAGCAAGCAGGTTGCTTTCACTCCTGGGGTGCAACCCTCCCTTATTTTGGTAGACTTACTCTCTGCTTCCTCAAACTCTCCACGCTATGGTTGGCTACTGTCACTGCTCGTAATTTATACCCACATCCTGGACACCCTCCTCGACTGATCTTTTGATGGGAAGGAAGTGGCAAACTGGCTAACTGGAATTCATGGTCGCATGTAATTTGATATGAATATTTACATTCCCATATTTTTCTGTAATTCCAAGGATGTGTGATATACCAGGTTATTGTCACTTATGCAAATTCCGGAATGACAAAGACACGTTTGTTTACAAATACGCATTATCGTGTACAGAAAGTGAGGCACGAGTCCTGGCACTTATAAGTCAAACGTTTCGAAAGAGATAACAGCCCCATATATGCAAATGACTCGATAGAATTTACACGAGGGAATTTGCATTTTTAAGTACTTTCAAAGACGTATGTTGTATGTGTAAATAATAAATCAATTAATTAATTTTTACTAATAAGCATATTTTCATTGGAGGCACCAGTCGACTCCCCCCAAAAAGGCCCAGGCCTCAGAGACATGCTAAGGCACACTGGGCCTTTTAGCTGCCAGCTGATTCGCTGGCAGGGTGCCTCATCTCCTGCCTGCTCCTTCCTTGGCTTCTGCAGCCCCTGGACTGGACTGCCTGCAGCTGCTTTGCTTCTAGGACCTGCCTTGGCTCCCGCCTTGCTGGGCCTGGCTCCCGCCCTGCTGCTTGGTGTATCGCAGGACCCAGCTGCCCCCGTGGGTCCTGTTGTACATGAGGTCTCCTGCCCCTCCCCCGCCCCCTCCACACTTACCCTTCTCAGGCATGCTGCCTGGTGATTTGCGAGCTTCGGCTGCCGCAGTGCATCGTGGGATCCCTGTAGCTTCTCCCCCAGCTTCTTCGTCTGCCTCTCCGACTTAACGTCCCGCTGCGCTCACATCATCTAGGCCCGTTTTCACTCTTTGTTCTTGAAGATCTTACTCTGACACACCCAATAATCTTGTTATACCAACAACTACTTTACGATTGGTCTATTCTTAGAAGGTATAGAAACCAGCAGCTTATACCATAGCCAGGCTTTGGTATGTTACACAGTGGTTGCTGCTGTTTGTTTCGATGTCGTTTGTTCAGTTCTGCATGCTGGGCACCGTATTCCAGGTTCCCAGGCTTGGACCTGCTTAAACGGGGCTACACGGTGGACGCATGCTTGATGTGCATCTGGGGAACATTACCGACTGGCAGGAGAGCACGAGAGCACTCACTTTCTGAAGGTGTTTCCAGTCATACATAAACAGAACGACTCCGCAAAACCGCCGAAAGATGGATTGTGGTTGAAGGGATCATTTATAAAGCAGCTGATTCCAAAACTTTTAAGGTTGGTGAGAAAATTCACTATGCTGTCGTCAAGTGAATACATTCCTAGTATAATTACAGACCTGATCTAATATTAGTCATTATTATAAATATTATAATAAATATTTAAATATTTATTCGGTAACACTTTACTTGATTGGGCAAAAATACTGCAGGAAATGTATTAATTAACCAGAAATTAAGTGTTAGTTACATACTGATCCCATGTTTGTTCTTCATTATTCATTCATAGCGGTCCATGTTCTTCATGCAGTGACTCTACTCAATTCATGATTTCTACTTGAGTAGTAACTGAGTTACTAAGATACTTGTCCCCCGTCCAGTAAAGCGTAACCACATACTCATTAAACGCTAATCCTACACATTTCCCACTGGTTGCTAATTTCAATTGTGTAATTATTCACCCGGTGACTCGATGGTTAGAAAGTGACGCCGCTAAAGATGTTTTTAAGTCTTCAGCAGCTGTAGCCTTACCGTCATTATAAAAATACAAGTGTCATTAAGTGCTTTTACACTGCTAGAACTTTTTCTGGGATCAGCTCTGGGCAGCGGGGTCTGGAGAATTAATTTATATAAGGATCACCAGTGTCAAAGATAGTAGCTTTTTTTAAATGTCCATTTTAAGCTTTAGATTCATTAATCAGGATATTAGATGCAGCGGTTGCAGTAATTCTCGCTCTTGGGTCACTAGCATGACGCAATATTTCAGCCTTATGCGATTAAGTTACTGCCCCAGTATTTTTGCCTGTATTTTTATCCGTGTAGCTGTTTATAAAGCAAAGCCACCGGCATTATGAAAAGGAAACAGTTGATCTTTGTGAATTACATGATCAATATTTTCATCGATTCATTCTTAGCTGTGAATGTGTATTTAGGCGATTAATTAAATTACAGCTTATTCGGTGTGTGGTGATCCTTGAATACCATCCTCTCGTTATGCGTTGGGATGGTGTCGCTGTGAGTGTCTGTAAGCCCTCCAGTGACCTGGCATCTTGCCCTGTGGGCATTCTCTAGCTCAGTGGCTGTCCAGGAAGTGCTGCCCTGTGACCTGTACTGGATAGACAATGTGAAGCTGAATGGATTGAAATGATTGAATCAGCCTAATACAGCCTGTTGTGATGTAAAACGGATAAAATGCTAATTAGACATAAATACAGTGGTGATCAAAATTAGAGAGACTTTTTTTTGTAATATACAAAGATACACTTTATCTGAATTCATGAATACAAGGGATGTATTTTAATCACATTTCATTAATGGAATCCCTGGCACATCACAAAATAAACGGTCTAAACATGAGATTTGAAGAGGGAATGTAATACAAATTAGAGAATGATTTGCTATGCTTGAGCTTTTGTATCTAATCTGAAATATCTTGAAATATCTGGCAATAGCCATCTGTTTGGCTAACATCACTGGGCATTTTGCAAGATGGTGGACCTTGCCAAGGCCGTGACATCACGTTGTCCAAGATGTTCAGATGAATGCTGATGGGGTGCCCCTCGTTAGCCACCGGAACAGAAGTCAGTCGTTCCAAGCTCAGATATGTAAAAAGTGCAGCAGACAGTACAGTGATGAATGCTGCCTTGAAACTCAACAGTTGAAAATGACAGTAACACTTAATTTCACCGTAAATAAGCTCCGTCCTGTGAGGGTCAGGCTGAGACCGCAAACAGGCTGCGTTAGACGGACATATTTCCTTTACTTAAACTGTCACAACATTGGGCATCGCTCAGATGTTAATTTCCTGAGAAGCCAGCTAAATCGTTGGCACCAATGATGTCAATGGGTGTAATTCTGCTGTTCTTCAGTGCCACGGCGGAAAGCCTCACATCTCCGATGACAAAGGCCCACAGAGATGGAGGGGGGCATCGCAGTTTCCAGGATCCCCCTGACATCTGCTTGCTTCGACATCAGTAAGTAGATAACAAGCCTGGATATGACTCCTTCTCCAGCAGACACTGAGAGCCACATGACAGGGGAACGGTCTCTGCTGATGCTGTCAGAAATAATGACTTCCAGTGTCAGTTCTGTACAAGGGCACGGTAAACTAGAATGAAGCTGTACTCACAGACACACTGACACTTTCGGGGAAGGAAGCGTATATATATAACGGCTAATCCTGCTCTAATTTCCACGAAGGGGTCTGGGGCCTATCCCAGACAGTACAGGACATGCTCGATAAACTAGGGTAGTGGTTTCCAAGTTTTGATGACCGCAGACTGGTTCAGGATGTATAAAAATTTTATCGATTGGTGACTTCTGTTGAGCGGGGGAGGGGCGGGGGCTGGCGCTGGATCAGTCGGCAGGGCAGATTTTATGAATTTCAAAGTTTTTAAATTTGAAAGTTCCAGTTTCATCTGATTTATCTAAACCGGTGAATGTCAGGAGCTTTAGAAAGGTTTATTTGAACTATTTTGTACCTTTTAAAATAATTATTAAGACATCAACGCTATAAAATAACATATTTGGAATTATGTACCGACCAAAAAAAAATCATAAAATAAATAAATAACAAATTCCTTGGGGAGGGGCAGCTCTGTAGGTTACTGGTTCAAATCCTGTGGTCAGCAGAGTGATCCCACCATTGGGCAACTGAGCAAGGCCCTTAACCCCAACTGCCCCTTGGACCGACTGACCCTACTGTCTCCTCTATGCCAGTTCCATGAGGCGGCCCCTGAGATGCTTCTCCAGCTCTCCTGAAGGAGGTCCCACACATGCTGAGCTCTCATTGGCCGCTTTTCCTTCACTCTCTACACTGACTTTTTTTGCATGAAGACTGGTGGGAGGGGGGCGGGGGAGTGGCAGGGCCTTCACGGAAGAAGTGTCATGTGACAGGAGCTCTTTTTATCCATAAGCAATATTTACCCCCTATTCCCAGAGTGCTTGTTACTTTTATGTTCATCTTCTTGCTTTCCCTGTGACCTTCCATAGGACAAGTAGGTATAGAAAATGCATTGATGGACGAATGGAGGTTTTGCTGCTGTTTCTGAACCGGAAACTCCAAGTTTGACCCTTGTATTTGAGTTTTCTGCCTTGCGTGAAAATTCGGCAGGTAGCTTTCTCATTCTGAAATGTTTAGTAATCAGCTAGATTCCTCCTTAGCTGAACATGGCACACGCAGTGCTCCTCATTAATAAGCTTTATTTTCACATTTATTCTGCTACCCCCCTCTCCCCCCAAATCTGAATTGTATCTCAAAGTGCTATGAAGAGGAGTGGACATAAAATAATCAATTATATCTGAGTTCAAATTAGACAGGCAAATGTTAATAACAATCAAGCTTAGAATGGTCTAATAATCTCTGGCTAATCAATTCACTCAAAGCGCAATTAAATTCCCATTAAAATAGGAATGTTTCAATTATTCCACTTGCTTATGGAGCTTAACATTATTTCTATGACACTCCTTAGTCTATTGCCTGTCTTAATGGAAGAAAAAGTAGAACAGAAGATTTTCTTCCTTCTTGTTAATGAGCAGGTACGCATTTTAATCAGTATAACATCCTGTCGTGTGGAAACTGTTGAGAATATTAAATATCCTGAGGCTGTGAGATAAACCTACATCTTTTTTGAAATTGATTCAAGTGAATTTCATAGGGAAATTTGACATAACATAAAGTAATTTAACACCTGTCACAATGAAAGACTATAGATAATTATGTGTGCATGTATATACAGTATAAGGATGGGTATATCAGGTAGCGAGATGAGTGATGTGTTATATACAGTACAGTATAATAATAATAATCACAACTTTATTGGTCCCTGGGGGGAAATTCTTTTTTACACCTCCCTCAACTTGCTCTTTGTAGAGCAAGCTGTCTGTGAAAGGCAGCTACTTGTTGGGGCACCCAGGAAGCTGGGCCTTGCTTAAGGACCTGCAGAGGCTGGGTTTGAAGCAGCAGCCTTGTGATTACAGGCACACAGGTTTAGCCCACTGAGCCACATGCTGTCCCCAAGGATGGGTATATCAAGTAGCGAGATGAGTGATGTGGTATATACAGTATAAGGATGTGGGTATTTCAAGTAGCGAGATGAATGATATGGTATATACAGTATAAGGATGTGGGTATATCAAGTAGCGAGATGAGTGATGTGGTGTATACAGTATAAGGATGTGGGTATATCAGGTAGCGAGATGAGTGATGTGGTATATACAGTATAAGGATGTGGGTATATCAGGTAGCGAGATGAGTGATGTGAGGAGTTAAAATAAGTATTGGAGCTAGTGGACGTGATGCCATAATGCCAAGCAGGGTGCTGTATTAATGTGGATCAGCAAGACATGTGTCTGTGGGTGTGTGTGTGTACAGTATGTAGTCTTCATTTGGTGGTGATGATCAAATGGGAATGAGCCATAGAGGAGTGGAATCACGCAGAGAGGGGAGTGATACAGGTGTGATCCAGGAGGGGGGCAGTGATTCCTGCAGAGAGGGGAGTGATACAGGTGTGATCCAGGAGGGGGCAGTGACTCACGCAGAGAGGGGAGTGATACAGGTGTGATCCAGGAGGGGGGCAGTGACTCACGCAGAGAGGGGAATGATGCAAGACACAGAAGACTGCAGAATGACACTGAGAACCTCTAATGCAAATTCCATGCAAAGTAACCAAGCACCGCTCTAAAAGCATTAATGACCTATTATCCTATTAAGTAATACAGAAATACTCTCTTCATAAGAAACATCTTTGCAGTTTGCTTTTCCTTAATGTATACAACACCACAGGAAAACATCTTTCAGTAATAGCACTAGTTTTCCAACCAAATGAAATATCAAATACAGATTAATTACTATATTTAATTGTCACTTGGTTAGCAGTATAAGCTCACACACCGAGGGCTGGCAGTATTATTTCTGCTCTATGTGTGTGTGAAAGAGATTTTGTTTTCCTGTGCACCTCTACTTTCATGCTAAAGTCCAAAAATAGAATGCATTTATCGGTTGGTGTCTCTAAATTACGCTCACTGTGTAAGTGTGTTTTGCCCTGTGTTGGACTGGCATCGGTGCCCTATACTTAGTGAAATTGATTACAGGGTCACAGCTGCTCTGAATAATCAGGTGTGGAAGCTGCATATCGGGATAAACATATAATTGTCTATGTCAAAACATATGCCAACACAAACACTATGACCTACAACAGACATGCTGTTCTTTCATTATATTCTCAAATTCCAAATGCATAACATTTACAATAAAAATTGATTAGTGCCACGTTTTCTAGGAGGAGCAAATCAATAAAGTCTGCATGCTACAGGGCCTGCACATGCACTTTCCATGAATTGGACTTTTTAGAACTTTGAAAGGACTTGGAGCTGGAGAATCAGGCCGTGCTGAGGCAAAGGTGGTGGGAATGTGGAAATGTAGATGCTGTTTCATGGATAGCGCTCCTTTTGGCAATATCAGGTGCCAGGCAGAGATTGCCCCGATTTGGAAACACATAGAAGACAAATGGTAACCACAGTAACAGCGCAACTGCACGGCACCGGAAAGCAAGGGAGAGATCGACCGGGGGGTGTGGGTAAATTAACCTCACAATATTACAGAGCGCTTAGAAAAATGAATAATAGCACAATTATTTTTAGGCGCTTGCTTTACCAAGAAAGCAGTTTGTGAGTTATTACTGGCAGCGCGGAAGAGTACAGAACGCCTGTAGGTGGCATACCGCTTTAGGTGTTTAAATTTTGATTAAAAGTGTGCAGGTTCAGATGAACTGCAGGTGATCTAATTAGTAAAATGGATATGCCATTTAGGATAAACTGTTTATGAAACACAAAAATATGGAAGGCAACTATTGAGAATGACTTCATATCTTCGCATCAATGCAACGAGTAGAAATAACTGGTGAATATAAAAATGAGGGTGAAATAACATTATCAAAATATATCTCCCCCATGAAACAGAGGAGATGTATTTCATTATCTGGTACTAATAGGTATGGCAGGTGAGAGAGGCCGTTGAAGCTCTAATAGACATGAAGAGAGAATTAATCTAATCAGTTCGTTAGTCAGTAAGCACTGATGAGGAAGGCAGTCTGCAGCTAGATTTAGCTTTTTCTGTGCTATGTCATTTTAATCTCACCGATATTGCATTAGTGATTTGAACCACCATTAATGACCAAAGTATCTTAATCACTATGGATTAACTTTCGCATTGAAACATGTGAAGATAATGTTATTGTTGGCTGCCTCGAGCTTAAGGGATAGGCTTTGGTCCCCAGTGACCATGAGTGTGACAGGAGGGAATGAAGGATATTGATAGAGGAATGATTATCATATTTGCTCATTTTCACTGATTTCTTGCTATAGTGCTGTAAACGTGTCGTTGCACACTCAGATATATTTACTATTCAGCCGACGTACCCCGCAGTTCACAAACTGTGATGAACCCGTTTTCATCATGCGATATGAAGCATATGTGTGCAGACTGACACTTTAAAATAGGAGTTTCCTCACCTGTTATCTGATGCTTTTTTTAAGAAAAACAACATGGTAACACTTTCTACGAATGCCATGTCTGTAAGAATCTATGAACCCATTCATAACACACTAATGCAGTCATAAAGCATTTAAAACATGCTATAAAAAAGCCTTATGATCAGTTTTAACAGCCGATGCACGGAAGGCATAATACACTCCTAATACATAATGATTATGAGTAACAAATCTTCTGTGAAGCTTAATATTCTATCATGCACTATAGATACCTTCATAATACAGTACAAAACATCCTTAATGCTTAAACCGGCCATTATAATGCATTATGAAGGTATCTATAATTCATTATACATGACAGCAATGGATAGATTGAAGGTGATGAAGACCATGCATCTGATATACAGCACTGTGCAAAAGTCTTAGGGAGTCAAAGAAAATATTTAAAGCTATGTATCTATATCCCTTTTAAATTATGACAACCTGAGTCAGGATTTTTTTTCCAATGTGGTTTTATTTCTCTGAAGGGATGAAAAAAACAGCTGTAAACTTTTTTTTCCAACATGCATTTTTTCAAAAAGTTATTTTTGTCCACTTTAGTGAACAGTATGCATTTGACTGTAACCCTGAGACACTTCAAATCTGTACATGTATTCTGAGGTCCCTGCTCTCACCCACACCGTCACTCCCCAGGGTTTGAGTTTTTACTGCTTGGGTGACAGATGGCCTTTGAAGGGAATAATCTGCCCTGACTGACAAGATAGTCCTGCAGTGATCAACTTTTCTGCCAGTCGGTCGGCCATCTTAGTTGAAAGGAAGTTTAGTTGCAGTTACAACTGCTGGCTAGTGGGTGAAAGCCTATAGAGTGATGCAACAGCGTCCACTGTAGTGGCTGATATGCAGTTATACCATTGAAACTTGTGCATTTCCAGTTTAATGGCTGTTGAATAGCTGTACACTGTAGTGACCACCATGCGTGAAAGGGCTAAGTAGTAAGGGTATATGTGCTCTGAACAAAAAAAAGCACAGTTTAACATTAGAACATATGATAATTCAAACTAACACAACAAAAACTAATAAGAATCTCCTCTGTTTTCCAAAAATTTGTTGACAACTTGTTGGATGGCTGGATTAACACTGTCCCAAAACTCTTCTATAAGGCACCCCAGCTGTTCTACGAGTTTGTTACATTTCACCACCAGCTCAATTAATTAATTTAATTAGAAAAAAATACAAGGTGTGCTAGTGGTCGAGTCAAAAAATACAGGGGTCTATTGGATGGTTGCTGCAAATACTAGGGTGACCTTAGCAGAGGGTTTGAAATCACTAAGCTAACACACTTTGACAGGTATAATATCATAGTTTTACATGAACATGAAGATCATTTGAACATCAATTTCTTATACTACCTAAAATTTTGCACAGTACTGTGTGTTTGGCCTAAGATTCTGAATTTTCAAGGGTTCATCATTTCCTTGAAGGTGGTTCTACAGACTGAAGTGGAGACTGACAAACCCCCTCCAGGCAGATATATGTAGACACCTGGAAAGACTCCAGAATTTTTAGAAGGCTTCTTCTGCTCAGACAACCTGAAAATTGAAAGGTGATTTTGTAATCCTCTGCTTGCTGGCTTAGACAGCATCAATGATGCAGACCTTGGCAAAGATGACCTCATTGACTTGCGGACAAAGGAAGTGATGCAACAAAGAGTCAACTCTAGAGTTATTGGAGAATTCTGGTGTTTTTTGGGACTAGCTTACCTGGGTAAAATCAGGTGATTCTGTTTTCTGCTACATGTCTGTGTGAGTCAGGGCTGACGGTATTTGTTGCTGTAAAATCTAAAAGTCAAAAGTCAAAAAGGGGTTGGATGTCAAAGGAGACATACATATATATTTATATTATTCAAATCACAGAGTACCCGTCTTCACCATGAAATGTGCTTCATAAAAATCCACCTGTTCTGGTTGTTTGAATCAGATTGTTAATAACATCTCGGGAAACAGAAGGTGCCAACATGAGATGGGGGGGGGGGGGGGGGGGGGGGGCTGAAGATGTTGGTGGGGGAGGGGGAGGGGGAGGGGGGGGGCCGTTTGTTTCAGCGGTATA
>JAODKE010000088.1:10059850-10070770 GCA_026779605.1 Mormyrus hasselquistii
GGGAGGATGCTATGAATGTTCTAGGGGAAGGGGAAGGTCAGGGGGCAGGCCAGTCTATGCTACGCTAATCACTTATGTCTATATGCTAATGATTCAACCGTCCTTTTTTGGAGAGAGGACACCAAACTGGAGGCTGAGCCCCATCTTTCCTGGCAGGTTGTCCTTCGTCAGGGTTGCAGTACCTCCTCTGGCCCTTTGGTCCTGCTCCCCCAGCTCACTGTATCCAAGGGCTGCTGATAAAATCCCTTCCTCGTCCTGCAGCCCCTGCCTCTTACGGATACGCTCACTCTCCCAAAGGACGCGACTCTTATAGTTATGAACGATGCTTCTATTTATCTTTGTGACCTTTTTTAGCTTTATGGCTACATATACTGTAAAAGTTCCACATTTATCATATGCCTCATTGTGTATGTTTGAAAATTTACCGGAAGAAAGTTTTACTGCTGCTTTAATATTGCCTAATTTTATCAAAGACTGTTCCCTGATGGGCTTTTCCCTGGTCTCTGACTGGCTGCCAGTTTAAGGTTATATCAAGTTAAAGACCATGACACTGACCTGCAATTAGATGATGCCAACCTTATATTTCCTTAAACTGCTGTGTTTTAGCGTCTTATCTGTTATACGTAGCTCTATAGCATTAAGGCTGCTGCATTTATCACTTGTCTCATAATTATTTAGGTTGGTGCCCTGGCTTGCAATCTCTTTATTAGTTTCATTTGTCAGGTAAGGGCAGTTTAAAGAATAATAAACAACTATTTGCAACAGAGTGCAGAGCAAGGACACACGGTAAGTGAGTAATAAATAACACAAGTTAATTAGAAAATGTTAGCAAGCAAAAAACAAATTTGACAAATTTGCCTCTTTCTTCAAAGCAGATTCCCTAGGTGTCTTAGAAGTAGAAACCATAGAATTTAGATTTTATTATATCGTCACCATAGACATTAGCTCCGTTGTTGCTGAGGAGTAATACTGTGCATCATTTAGTAGGACTGAGGTACTGTGGAATCCTTATCTACAATCGAATTAAGCAGGATACACATTCCTGAAACTGATAAAAACCTTAAAATCAGATCCACAGATTCATGGAAGATTACAATGAGTGGGTCATATCGAATAATCACTTCACTGCTTCAGAATGGCATTCAGGCATCAGACCCCCAAGCAATATGTTAATGGACAGTGCAACTGTTCAGATCTATCTATCTATCTATCTATCTATCTATCTATCTATCTATCTATCTATCTATCTATCTATCTACTATTTTGTTAATGATGTTAAAGTGCTTTTCAGAAAACGACTTGTTATCCAACTTGCAATGAGTGCAGCCAAATGTCGCATTTGATTTTTGCAAAAGACCTGTATATTGTTGTTCACCAACCCAATACTCCCAGGTGCCCCCCCCCTTAGCCATGTGAGAAGTCTTTCTCTCTCTAGAAGTTTTGTGCATGACTCCTTGATGGGTGTGTCCTCATCAGGTCACCAACCTTCAAGTAACGGCTAGCTGGAAACACCTACTAGTCCTTTAACCCCTGTCCTGACCCACCGTCCTTTGCCTAATCTCCCCAGTATCCTGAATTTGTCTTTGAATTGCCCTCTTTTTGCTTTATCTGTGCATATATTATTTAGCTCTTTATCTGATGTCAAATTACGTTTTTTATTAGTCATTCACTGGAAGCTCAGCCAAGCTGTACTTGCACCTATTTAGCTCCTTGACAGATGTATTCTTGTAATGCACTATTTGTCATGCTTGTATGTCACTTTGGATATAACTGTCCACAAAAGATATAAATGTAATCGTGAAACTATGCTCTGAAAACCACAGACATATTTAGTGCTCCTCAATTTCAGTTTTGTGGTAGAAATTTATTTTAGCACGCACTTTTAATAATATACCAACATACCATTTTTTTTCCCCAACTGTCAACTTGTCATTGAAAGGAGGCCGGTAATTTGGCTGGGAAGATATGTGTCAGACATCGTTTACCTGATCCCGTCAAGGGAGTCAAGAAAGTACAGAGAGGGAAGGCGGCTTGGCAGCAAACACCTCAGCTGCTACTTCTTTCCAGTCTTTTCATCAATGTGAATACCAAGGTACCAGGGTACAAACTCATGATAAACAGGAATGCAGGCAAGCACTGGAACATGAAGAACGACAAGCGTAGAAATGCCAGTTTACTAGGAACCAAGATGTTAGCACAGAACAGGCTAGTTAAGTTATGTGAGAGCAGGAAATAGATACAAGAATGAACAATAGAACAGAATTTGTAACTGAAACAAAGCTGATGGGGAACGTCAAAGAACAAAGGAAATTGTTTACCACATATTTGATGGGAACTGGAGCCGGTGACAAGGATGGCAGCCAAGAAGTTTCAGTGATATGAATGTGTTCAACAGCAGCTAACAACACTGCAACAGGCTGGTAAAGGAAAGCATTGGAACTTGTTGTTCTCCTAGGGAAAAAAAAACAAGACATACAGAAGATCTATTTGGAACAGAAGATCACAGACAGTCAGAATATGCTGAGGAATTTAATATCGACTTAAAACTGGAAAGTCAGTCATCTAACTTTGGAGTTCTATCCGAGTTAACCTTGACAGAATACTGATGGGTGATTGTGACATGAGACTGAGAGAAAAGTTATTTGGGAAGTCAGATTTGATGCTAGAAGCCAAGCAAGAGAAACAACACAGGATAGAATGAAAAGCACAGACTGCAGTCAGTGGAGATTCTTAGTTATGAAAATAGACAGTGCAGTAAATCCTAGGATAACATGGCAGAATCATAAAAAACACATGAAGAAAGTGAGAAAAAGCAGAACCTAGGCACTGCCTGCACTGTGGAGGAAACACAAAAACAACAGCAATATCCAGCATTGCGAAAAGAATCCCTAAATTGGGCACCAAGAACCAAAGGCATGCAGATAGCAGAAACGGCACATAATTATCCACTGTGATGCTTTAGGTGATCACTTTGTGGGAATCGCCACCACTGCAGAGAAAGAGGGCTGCGCTGCTACAGACAGCATTCACAGACATCTTCTTCAAATTGAATATAGCAATGAGGTAAATTATATATATATATATATATATATATATAATTTACCTTGCTAGCACTTATAGTCATTTTCCGATATGGGAGAGGGATGAGTAGCACGAGGGCTTCCACTGGGCGTTATAAATACCTGGTTATGCCTTTTGGGCTGCTTGGTGCTCCTGCTGCGTTCTAAGGCTTTGTGAATGTTGTCAGGGATATGCTTCACTGGTTCATCCTCATTGCTTGTTTAGATGACATACTGATCTACTCCCTGACTGAGGAAAGCCGCGTCGAGCAGGTATACCGGGTGCTCCATAAACGAATGGGTTATTCATCAGGATGTAAAGAAGCAGCAATGCATTGTGATTAATCCGTTATTAAGGTGGAGATTCGATGCCTCAGTTTGAAAATGCCGTAATACATTTTTATGGGTAAAATAAAGATACTTCTATTTCCCAGTTGCTCATGTGCTGCAGGTAGATGCAGAAAGTAGCATAACAGCACATGAATTTCCAAAATGTACGATGGCAGAGGAAGGGCCTTTCATATTTATAATGGATGTGCCATGTGATGGTCTCTGTGTCGCGGTGATTATCTTTGCATGACATGCTTGTTAACCTATTGGCATCAGTCTGCTGGATCAGTCTTGGCCGATACCACTGGCTGAAATTTTAATTTTATCAATATTTAAAGTTAGTAGCACCAGAGCTAAAGACACAACTGCTGAACTAACGGAGAGCATTGCGTTCGATGATCAGGCATTTTCTGCAGTGGAGAACAGGGGATTTCCTCACCTCATAACAATAATCAGTACTTCATTGATACCCGCAGGGGAATTGTCCTTACACCTTTCTCAATTTGCCCTTTGTAGAGGAAGCAGCCACCCATTGCAGTGAAGGGAGCTGGGGGTTAAGGGTCTTGCTCAAGGAGCCGCAGACATGCTGAGGCTGGGCTTGAACCACTGACCTTCAGATTACAGGCACACAGGCTTAGCCCACTGAGCCACATGCTTGCAGAAACACATAGGGAAGCTATTAAAGTATCAGTCCATGACATGTCAATGTTGCTAATCGGTGGTGGCAAGTTTCACCACAGCCAACTGCCCCCCCCCCCCCATCAAGAAGCACTAACTTTACTGTGTTTGAGTTTTCTACTGTACCGTCCCTATTGGCCTTTTGATCATTTTTCACTGGAGTCTCTTTAATAAAAACAATGAAATTGAATGTTCTGAGATTCAGTTTTGTTTGCAGTCCATTAATAGCATGTAATTAAGTTCCTATGGTAATATTTGTGAAACATTTTCAGTGACCCTGGGTCCCATCCGGACAAGTGGGAAAGACGGCAGAGAACATGGGTAGTCAGAACATTCTTTGACACATTAATGGACAAACACAGTAGATAAATTTGGCACACACAGTAACACCAGCAGCCATAGTTACAGTGTGTAACTATGTAGTTGCAAGAACAAATGAGACATTTGATATAACCTTAAGGAGACGTTTGCTATAACCATCTATCAATCTCTGACATCGAGTTTTCCCCATTCTCCAATGCAAAATTCCAGAATTCATAGTGGATTCTATGATGGTGAGCTGGCCAAGTCTTCCTGCAGCAAAGCAGCCCCAAACCATGACATTTCCACCCCCAAGCTTCACAGCTGCTATGAGGTTCTTTTGCACAAAAAGATGTCCTCTGTTTCTGCGCCCAAATAATTCAATTTCAGATTCATCTGTCCAAAGCACGTTGTTCCAAAAGTCCCCATATTTGTCTGGGTGGTCCTGCCCTTTTGTTGTTTTTTATCATTTGATAGCAAAGGTTACCTTGACATCAACTGTGGCAAGAGCTTCCTGTACGTCCTGTGATGACCTTTTAGGATTTTTGGAGATCAGCATCTTGCGGTCTTTTCTTTGCCTGAACTTGCTAGGACAGCCTGACCTGGCCATGCTGGCAGTTGGCTCCACTTCTGAATTATTTTCTGGACAGTGGAATGGCTGATTCCAAACTTTCTTGAGATCTTTTTATATCCTTCCCAGACTCATATGCATCTACAAGCTTCTTTCTGAAGGCCTCAGAGAGCTCTTTGGATCTCACCATGGTGATACCACTCACTTCAACAATCAAGAGCAAACCAAACTAAACGACTGTGGTTTAAATACGACAGGCTCCACCATAAAGCTCAGTAATGATGCTGTAATAATTTTCACCTGATATAGTGCACCTGAATCTAATTTGAAAGAAGATTTAGTAGTGATATGTTGATAGTTGAAAAAAGTAAATATAACTAAATATTTACTAATTTTTTCACATAACTGCATGTTTTAAGTTGTGGGTAAGCTAAGCTGAAGTGACAGGTCATCAGTCGAAAGTTAAACACAGAGACCAATTCGGAATCCTGAAAATTGGCGAGAAAACCATTCCACAATATAGGGGCCCTGTAGCAGAATGCTTTACCACGCACTGTCACTTTATTTATATGTAGAACAACAAGATAACCTTCATTCTGCGATCTGAGTGGATGATGTGGCTTGTAAACATGAAGTAATTTTGTTAAGTTGGCAGGGGCTAGACCTTTAAGTAGAAGGACTTTGAAGTCAGTCCTGAACCTAAAAGGAAGCGAATGCAGGGAAATAAGAACAGGGCTTCTGTATTTAAACTTCCTGCTCCTGGTGACAATTCGAGCTGCTGCATTTTGAATATGCTGCAAGATGTTAAATGTGCAGTGTGGGCTCCCAGATAACAGAGCATTACAGAAGTCTAACCTACTGTCTAGAAAGGCATGTATCAATTTCCCAGTCTCTTGAATAGTAAGGAATCGTTGTATTTTGATAGTGGAAACTACTTGTAATGACCATGCGGGTTAGTTCATCTGAAGAATGCTTTTTTACTGACTGAATGCATTTCTTTACATCATGAGGGGAAGGGACGAAAGCAAAAACAAATAAAAAACCTTATGGCAAATTACATCACTTCCTCCTCATTTCAAAATAAAAGCACAAGTGTATTAAACCAACAAATACATTTTGGTGATCTTTAACACATGACATTGCATAACATACATCTTGTAAATGTCTGCAAACAATTAATATCTCGCGTAAACCATGTAACCTACAACATCCTCCACCCCAATGAAGAGATGTTCATCACCATACGGTACACCACACATCACGTGATCAAATGATCACATTATACAATCATCAAGCATTTAAACAATCTCCAGTGTATATATTAATTGCACTGGTCTTCTTTATACGTTGCCTGATAAAGTGCCAACCAAACAGGAACGAATCAGTCCATCTCTCCCTGGAAACAGCTCAGTTATTCTACCCATTTTCCAGTTTTGCCTGGGCAGATTGTCCTTTCCAATCAACACAACATCTCCCACCCTAAGTGAAGTAGGTGCTGGAGTCTTACATTTAGTATCATCGAATAGTCCTTTCTCCAGCGAGTCCAAAACTGGTTTAAAAGTCTATGTCTGTACCTCCATCTCCGATCCACATCCTCTCGATTCAGACTAGCTGCCTGAGACTGGGAAAATGTGGCCTTCGGTGGCAGTGATGTCATCCTTCTCCCGATGAGGAAATGAGAAGGGCGTGAGCGGCTGCGGCTCACTTGCGTCGTCGTGCACGTAAGACAGTGGCCTAGAATTAACCACAGCCTCCACCTCTGTAAGCACAGTCATCAATTCCTCAAAGTTTAACAAAGATTTTCCTGGAGCTCTCCTTAAACTTCCCTTCACCGACCTCACAAGTCTCTCCCAGAAGCTGCCCCACCAAACTGCTCGCTCAGCAATACGCTTCCTGGTGATCCTCTTTTCAGTGAAAAACTCAGTGAGCCCTGACGTGTTAAATGATTTCCATAGTTCTTTTAGATCCTATTCTGCTCTTTTGAATGTCCTTGCATTAACCTTAAAGGGTCCTCGTCTTGAAAGAAACCTTTTTAAGGCTAACAGAAAGTTCTCCGTGGTCTGATCTGAGACAAGCTCCAAATGAACTTCCCTAATGACAGCACCAGTGAAAAGTGCATTCCTTGTATGACCACTAGACTTGACGTACAAGGGTCCTGCAAAGTCTAGCCCTGTTACTTCGAAGGGAGGTGACTCAGTAACTCTGTCTCTTGGCAATGGAGCCGTAATTTGTTGAGCAGGTTTCACCTTTAGTCTTCTAGAGATGTAGCAACGACCTATAATACGCTTAACTAGCTGCCTGCCTTTCAAAACCCAATACCTATCCCTGACTTGTACTAAAGTATCTAATCCCAGCATGCATTACTTTCTCATGGTAGGTTAGGGCTATCAGCTCTGAGTACAGGTGCTTTGTGGGTAGTACTTAAGGATGTTGTTCTCTAAAACTGAACTCAGATTGCCGTAACCTTCCTCCTACACTGATGAGGCCGTTCTCATCTAGAAACGGCTTGAAATCCTTCATTTTTGAATCTCCCTTTATGTCTTGAAGTATACTTCAGTTGAAGTAAGCTCTTCTGTAGTGAGCTCCCGTTACCCTTTGACTGGAGCGAGCATTAGCTATAAAGCGCTTCACCCATGCCGTTATTCTCAGTATGGTTTTCAGCCTACTGTACCTGTCTAGGTCCACCAGTGGTTCAATTTCCTCAGTGTTGGTAAGACATACTGTAACCTGATATTTTGCTCTAAGCTCTGTGTTGGCCTCATCTGAAATATATCTCTCCTCAATCGCTTGTGTCTCTTCAGCAGACAACTGGAAAGTAGGTCCATTCCACCATAGGTGATTCTGCAGGAGCTTCTCGACACTCAGGACTACTCATCCTCATAATATGCAGCTGCTCTTCATCGGGCTTGGCTGGATGTCCGTGTACCCACAGGAACCTGACAGCACCCCGGTCCTTATCTGCTAAGGATATCTGAAGAAAGGCCTTAGTAATGTCGACTGTAAAAGCTATTTGGTGCAGTCTGAATTTGATTAACACATCTAACAAGTTAAGATTTAGATTCGGCCCAGTTAGCAGACAGTCATTGAGGGATGGACAACCCTCCGCATGTGATGATGCGTCAAATATAACTCTTAGTTTGGTTGTTCCTTATCCTCACGGAGGACAGCGTGGTGCGGTAGATAATATTTCAATATCTGTTTGCCGTTCCTTTTCCAAGATCCGGCTTGTCAAGTCGCCATGGTAACCTAACCTGATAACGTCCATTCTCTAATTTTACTCACCTTTCAAAACTCTGGAGAGCCTCTATATCATCTGGACTTGGGGTTTTTCTTGTCAACAATAACTAGTGATTCTATCTCCCAGAAAGCATGTAGCTGTTTTGAGATCTGCATATCCTCACCTAAGCTGATGTGCATACAAGCTGCCTCGACCACAATGGATGAGGAAACTGGCCCCTGCACCGTCCATCCAAAGCTGCTTTCAATGGAAACAAGAGAGTCTGTGATCCTCGTGACCTTACCAGACACCACTTGCCATTGGTTGTCAAACAATTAATATCTCACGTAGCTGTGTCAACACCTTTGATAATGCATCCACATCTTAAGTGAAAGAGAGGCTTGTATCTAAGATGATGTCTAAGTTACGGGTTGAGCTGCAGAGGGGAAAGTTCAGTCCCTTGGAAAGGAGGACAGAGATTACAGCATTCCTGTCCAAGCACTTGCCTCCACTCAAGCATTCACTCATCCTGGTCTTTACTTCAGTAAAGCAATTAACTAAAGGTACAATAGATGCAGTGTCAGTAGACAAAATAGAAATTTGGGTGTCATAGTTAACGTTAAGTTTTCTCATTATGTTGCCTTGTAGCAGCATGTAGATAGAAATCAATAAAGCACCAAGAACTGATCCCACTGCTACTCCATATTTGACTATAGTGACATAGAAAATTTTGTTCAATAATTCGATACTTGAACATATTGATATTGATCAGTCAAATAGGATTTAAACCACTTCGATACCATTCCACACAACCAAACATCCAGGTTTAAGTCTTTGTTATAGAGTAAAATGGTCACCTGTGTCAAAGGCTGTGTGTGCTAAGGTCCAAAAGCATTAGTTTGACGTTGATGTTTGGCACTACGGCCTACTCCATTCACCAGGCTTCTTCAAGACATGTACATTTATTTATTTAACAGACACTTTAATCCAAAGCACAATAAAACTGAGAATGCAAGGTCAGACAGTCCCTGAAGTAATTTGGGTTAAGGGCCATACTGCTTTGAACAATGAAATCACTCTTACAACCATGGGATTTGAACCAGCAACCCTCTGTGACCCACCAACACAGAGGTCGAGCCCTGTTTTAAAGCTAATTATTGTGTGGACAATCATAAACTGTTAGTGATAAATGATTGCAAGAACCTCAGACAAGTAAATCCTCACCTGGCTTTTTGTAGGTGAGAAACAATAACAACAATCCTCAAACAAGACACTGGCTGCGCATCACACCAGCCATGTAATTCCAGCTAACTTGTCGGATTTAAGGTACCACAGGCTAAATAGACTTCATATTCGTTCACTTACATTTTGCCCAGACTACCTTAAATCGGACAACTTACCCCGATTAGCCAGTAACCCCGCTTCATAACCCAGGCCCCAGGAACCTTGACCAAACCTTGAACCTTGACTGGGAGACAAAACAATGTCAGATTAAACCTGTTCCCACAGAGCCTGAATCTAGACTCCAGACCAAGACTTATTGATTCATACTTTAGATGTTAAATTGCTTAAGTGCATGCAAATTTGATTCATCAAAATTAATTCATTTTCAAAATAAGTCAAAAAGGATAATGGAAGGGGCTTTAATAAGTAAAGAGTTCTCTCCTTAAAACCTTGTTCTTTACCCTGTTTGACTTTTATCATTTGTAATATAGTACGGAATTAATTTTCATTGATCTCAGAAAGTTGAGGAGTGCAACTTATATCATAAATCCGGTATTTCTTCAGAATTGGTCTAAAATGCCTTTGAGGCTTGGACTTGGAAAAAATACTCTGTTAAATATTTACAAGATACTGCATCATTTTCAATTCAGTTTAATACAACTTATTATATGTATTGATATTGGTTGTAAACTTTAGTGACGAATGAAACCACAAAGAATGCTTTCCAATATTGCTTCTTTTCTTAAAAAAAAATATGTATGGATAATTCAGCAAATATAAAATAGTATTATGATCAAAATAAAGCTAAAGTTGTTCTATAAAAAGAATACGACACAATTTAAATGCAAATAAGCAACTTGTCCTTGTTTATCCAGAACCAACAGCAAATATTTATCTTTGAAATTATTGTATTTGTGATGAAGAAAAGCCAAAAGCTGCAGGGGAGTCTGTTTCATTCTTCTAAAAGCTCAAAACTGGTATGTAAAATTCACCTTGAAGGCCGAAGCTAAACTGGAGTAGCTTAATACTAAAAAGTTAAATGCCTTTGAGTGACTAAAAAAGGTCTAAAATCAATCCTTTTGGCATTCTGTGAAATGAAGAGAAATGAAGAAATAAATTCTGTGAGTGTGCTATGTGAGATTTGGGTCAAAAATGTTCAAGGGTCTTCAATTATTAGTTGAATTATCCATCCGTCCATCCATCCACTGACAAATCCATCTATCCATCCGTTGACCAATCCATCTATCCATCCATTGACCAATCCATCTATCCATCCGTTGACCAATACATCTATCCATTCGTTGACCAATCCAACCATGCATAAGAAAATGAGAGCATAAGAAATTTACAAGTGAGAGGAGGCCATTCGGCCCATCAAGCTCATTTGGGGAGAACTTAACTAATAGCTCAGAGTTGTTAAAGTCTTATCTAGCTCTGATCTAAAGGAACCCAGGCCCTACACTAAGAGGAAGACTATTCCATACTCTAACTACACGCTGTGTAAAGAAGCGCTTTCTCAAATCCAGTTTAAAATGTTCTCC
>JAODKE010000088.1:10089095-10116269 GCA_026779605.1 Mormyrus hasselquistii
TCAATGATCAGCCACTTTTGATAGGAACTGACCACTTCATACTGGGAACATCCCACAAGACCTGCCGTTTTGGAGATCCTCTGACCCATGATCTAGTCGTCTAGCCGTCATGATTTGGCCCTCGTCAAAGTCGCTCAGATTCTTACTCTCGGCCATTTTTCCTGCTTCCAACACATCAACTTCAAGCACTAACTGTTCACTTGCCAAATAGATATTGGCGACCTTGACAGGTGCCATTGTAACAAGAAAATCAATGTCATTCAATTCACCTGTCTTAATGTTATAGCTGATCGGGGTAAACTCCAAGTACAGATAATCAAAAATAATATAAAGATAAAGTTCTTTAATCTCCTCTGTGAATGACCTGTTTTTAGTGTTATTAGAGTTTGGTAAAAATGCAATAATAGCAACAAAATGGGGGCATTTTACATAAATATATCACTTCCTGTATTTTCAAAAACGATCAAGATTATTTCGCAGTAGATGTAAATCAGAGGAGCAGTGTCATTATTAAGGTCATTATTGACTACTGCACCGTGACATCACTGTTTATCAACACAGATTACACAGCTGAATCTACAGACATATGCTCAGGGGGACACTCACATTTGCATGGACACTTATGGAAAGCAATAGGAAGAACTTGACTTTGACTTTGGCTGAGTTCAAGTTTGTTCGCAGCAAAGGCCGCGGGGTGGTTGAGTTCCAGGAAGGGAATGTTCCAACATGGAGGAACATGGTAATGTTTGCTTGTGCTATTTTTAGACTAGTGTTTACACAGCGACTAAGCAAAGTTTAACACCGTCTATTAATCCCAGTAAAGGGCCTGACACGTGTATTCGTAATACAGACTTGTTTAAGCGCAGGTGTTTAGATAATCCAAACAAGTACCAAATTTCTAAGAACAGCATTGCGACAAAGGCAGCAGAGATATGGGGTATCCAGTTTGCTCACTTTCATTCATGTCAGTTCAAGTTTGTTCATAATAAATGCTAAAAGTGTTTAAGGACAAAATAATATAAGCGTACCTAGCAAAACTAGGTCATGTGAAAATAGTCCTTACCTGTCATGAAGCACATTTTAAAGGTTGCACACCCTATCTGCTCCTGAACTTTCTGATTCATGGGTATCGCTGGAGTGTTTTTAACACGGTTTTTGAAGTTGACAGTGGCAGCCAAACATCCGGGGATTCTGGGAGATTCAGAGGACAGACCAGAGCTGCTCGCACCAGTCCTGAGTGCCCTCGTTTGTCAGTCAGGTGAAATGGGCCTCTGATCATTGGATTGTATGTCCTGTAGTAACGAACAGGAATGCATTTAGCAGAAATCAAAGCACCGCTACACGTATTCTGTGTGATTGGTACGATATGGATATGTACATATAGAGATACCATTTGTTTTTCATCGAAAAGCAAAATATTCGGTATTCCAGTGGGCAAACAAAGAAGTGCAACATTAACGAAAAAAGCAGAAAACGAGGGAGGACGCTGAGGGCACGTAACGTGCAAGACGGGCAGTCTATATTTATACTCACTGGGTTCGCCAGTGAATGGTTCAAGTCACAAGCACACATTGCTGCAGCCCATGCTCCCTCATTCCAGTGCCAACTGGAATAAAGGTCAGTGCGTTGTAACTGATAAGTGCTCTGAAAGCAACAGATTAAGCTGTTCTCTGTTTGTTGGCAGTTCGTGGAAATTCTTTCCTGGTTTCCTGCTTCCAACGTGGCGATAAAATGGCGAATTAAAAACAGCTGTATATCGTCTTCTCATTGCTATATCATAAGTGAGATGCTGCATAAGTGTGATTCTGTATTTGTACATAAATAAAGCAGAAATAAGAGCCGTAACACAGATATGGCGAATGACACTACTTTTGGTAAAAGCTTGACTTCCACTGTCTGAGCATCACTGCAGTGATTAAACTCAGGGACCGTAAAAGGATGATCGCAACGTATTTGGATAATACAAATGCCTCAGTGAGATTCCTGTGCAAGCCGGACATCGGGGGGGAGCCTGTCGTAGGGAAATGGCTGTTTTAGGCCAGTCTCGTTATTGTAAAAATGCTTCTTTTTCTACAACCTCGTTTTTAGTGTGGAGCTGACAGATCTGGGTTGCCAAGTAGGGTGTATGTGATTAATTTGTATGCACTTCACACGGAAGCCGAAGAGAAGGAAATCACATTTGGTCTCACACTTCGACACCACCGAGCGCATTTTCTCGCAGAGGCAGGGAGAGGTCACACCATTCTGAGTGTAGCTTACTCGATCCTGCCCTTTGACTACCTGAGCAGAACAGCTTGTCTGATGCCGGTTTGTTATAATGGCCAGACTAAGAATATCACCTGTCTTTCTAAATGAGGCCACATTATATATATAGGGTCACTGAGTTGGATTCATTTAGATATATAGGTAAATATACTTAATGGCCACTTTACTACCCAGCCTTTCTTGGTATCTGTTAGGACGCTCTGTTTTCTCCAGGACCACTTCAAAGGTGAAGCAGACACAGGTGAAGCAGACACAGGTGAAGGCTCTCTACACAGGAGGCTTGCTTGTGGGCTTCCTGTTAGCTGTATCAAGTTGGGATATTCCTCTCTATTCTCTCTCATTCGCACGGCGTTTTTGGCAGCAGGACTGCCGCCGACTGGATGATTTTTATACGTCGCTCCATTCCCTGTAGCGTTGTCCAGGAGGGTGGATGTTACTGAGATGCTGAAACCACCACACCTGGCAGCGGCAATCGCACAGTATGTACAATCCCCAAGATCATATGCCGTGGTAGATGTAATGTTTATCCACACGGTGACTGAACCTCTCGATGCCGTCCTGCAGCGAAATGATTCGCTGTTTGGGTGGAGAAGGATGTCTGGGTTCGGGGTCGGCCCAAGGAGTAAGTGAACTGAGCGGCTGCTTAGGGTCCTGCAGCCACCAGGGGGCGCCCTACGGATCAGTTTGTCAAAATGGGACGGAGGATGACAAATGACAGCTAGATTAATCAAAAATTGCTTGGGGCCCCAAAAAGGTTTGGGGCAGCCCTGATTGGGTTAATGAGCAGGTACACTTATTAACAGCACTTATCGACTGTACAAAGTGAGGTATTGCATGTGATATTATCCCTGTGTGAATAGCAGAACCAGACCTGCAGATTTGAGAAGAGCCTTTCTTGCCTTCCTGAACACAATGTGCCCGCAAGATCTTTTTTTATCACTTCCTGGTAGCTAATATTTAGCTTTATTTATTGTAGCGAACTGACATACCTGAGATATTGTGGTGCTTTGCTAATATCTCTTCAAAGAGCTTATAAAGGATAGCCTGACATTTCATATCCCAAATCGTGTTATTCCGTCGGCTGTTATCTGAGTCTCTAGGGGACGTAGCAGAAGTTATTCTGCTACTGAAGGTATCTGATACAATTTGTCATTTTATAACTTTGTTAATGACATAAATGCTTTGAGGGCTGGCACATGCTGGTCAGCGCGGTCAGTCCCACCACCGTCTCCAGTTTCCCTCTACATTCAAAATGCGGCATCTATAAAACCCCCACGCCGTATAATCGCGAGTGCGTGTCTTGTGACGGCCTGAGAACATCCAGCCCTGTACCCTGTGAAGCTTTGTGTTCTGCATTTATGTACCATTCTACACTATCATAAACACGCTACTATACCCTATATAATAATACAGATGGAGTATACACAGAAAAAGTATTATTACCAGCATTCGGCAACTTTTTAAAGTCAATTTAAAAATTGTTGAATGACAAATGACAATGCAAACAAAGCAGAACTGTTTAAAGGTTACAGGTGCAGAAATGGATGCCATCTAACTGCCAGGCTATAAACATATCCAGATGGAAAGCATGGGATTGAAGGGGGCGTGGCCTTCAGTGAGCGGTTTCACTGACTGTTTTGCATGCGTTGCTCGTGCGGGGCAACCAGCCAAGACACGCCTACATTGCAGCTGCGTGGGTTTAGGCTCGCAAGCGCCGTCACACTGAAATACATGGTAATGACAGCTGGCCCAGATAACGCTTTAAAATAAGAATTAAAACCTTACTGCTAACTGCTGTTGTTAATTTATATAAAAGTGCAAAAGAATCGACACCGTTGGGTGTGACATGTTAGGATCCTTCATCTTGACTGAACTAGACTTGACTGAACATTTATAATTTTATCCATCACCATGAAAGAAAAGACAAGAGCAGTGTTGAATTGTTATTGTTATGAATTATTAACCTAACTAATGATTTGCAGATTTGCTCCTGCACAGTCACAACTCTGTCAAGATAATGAATGACTGAGCCTCTGTCACAAAACCTAGTTAAACATGTTATTTCGACTGAGCTCATTAAACTAGTACTGATGTGTAAGTTACTTTAGATTGTTAGGTAATCAGTACAACCATGTTCCTAGGACTAGGATTAAGAGCTTTTAACTGCTTTATAAAAAGGTTATTAGCAGAGGTGGAGATTTTAGGTACAGAAAGTACAAAACCAGACCAGGTTGGCTGAAACAAAATCCTGGTCTGGATTTGTACTTTCTGGACCTGAAATCTCCACCTCTGGTTATTAGATTAAATGTAGTTTTGGTATCACAGAAAATATTAATAGCTAAAGTAATTTACAGTAATTATCTCTAAATGTCTCTGCTGCACGGTAAGTGAATTTCCTACAGTGTATCATAGTGTTCAGCAGTGGAGTAGCAGCCCGTTCAGGGATCAGGCTCTCTACAGCCCCGCAGTGGCCTAATAGTTATGGAAAATGGGTGAATGGATGCAACATAAATAAGTTTGCTATTGCAGCAGTTTTCAGCCTGTAGCCTCAGACATTGAATATACCACTTCTTCTGAGCCAACTCTGATCATATATATGCCTCACATTTGCACTATACTGGATAAAACTTATGGGAGATGGCTGGATGGATGGGTGGATGGATGTATTGCAATTTCAGAAAATAATTACTTGCATTGTTACCAATATTGGTTTTATACATAACATTTTGTACACTGTCCTGGAACATTCCGCTTGAGTGCCTTAAAATCAGCATGCCTGCTATGTCTGCATGTTGCACCGAATCCTTTTAAAGCTCTTTGTTTATCTCTGACGAGATGTTCCTTGGAACAATGACTTCTACCAATTTCTTCGAGCCTCAGATTTAAAAATTGAATTAAAGAGAGAATTTACTTCTTCAGCCATCCGCCCGATGCTCTCAGGAGTGTCGCCCTTTACTCTTCTAGGCAATGAAGCTGATTATCAACTAAGTGGCATTTAAAGTCCACAAGAGAACAACGTCGATTGGATGCTCAGCTCAAAATTAAGTCTCCCACAGCATCATGGCAAAGTATTTTACGGCTAAAACCAAGAATCAGACCTGCTATTTGGGAATAACTGACTTACCGAAGCTATAAATACCATGAATATTGGACATTAATACTAAGGCAGCACTTAGATCATGTAAGGTACCTGTACTTAGGAGTACTAAGGACAGTTATATAACTACAGTCCATCAATACTCCCAGGCTCATGTCCTGATCATGCTCTGCTCATTCATCCCAGGTACATAACAAAGTCCATGACCTGTCCTGGTTTAATCTTTTCTAAGCTACCTGACCTAAAACAATTATTTACAATATAAGATAAATGTAAATCATCACAGGTACAATAGATAGACAGATAGATACTGATAATAATAATGAACAAAAAACATTATTTTTATTGTTGTTTTTTGCTAAGAAAAAAAGTGCAATTTGTACTCAAAATCTATGTTAGGCTGTTATACAATTACTGTTATATTAATGTTATTATATTAATATGTAAAAACAATTGAAGAACGTTACTTGGATACGCACAAGGGAAAAAAGTAATACAAATTCTTTGCTATATATCTGTATCTAGTATGTTTAACAAAACTGCTTAATGAAATACTTTAGGCCCATGCTTGGTAATTAAAAAAAAAATAAAATCATTCATTAGTATTTGTTTCTCTGGCCGGTTACCATAGATACAATTTATTCCCATTGAAAGAATCAATATTGTCAATTGTCAATATGACAATGGGTGCAGTGACTTTACTCTATCTGCCTCTGCAGTGTCACGACACCTGTCGCATCTGCCTTCCACACGGATGGATGTGACACAGTCCGCGTCGTGCAGAAAGGGCTGATGTGTAATAGATTGTACTGTCATAACCTAGCAGATGCTTTTTTTTTTTTTTTTAAAAAAAAAGAATCGTATCTGCTCTTAGAGATAAAGACAAGGAAGCATCCACACTGAGTTCTGATCAAACATGAGTGTGACGTGAGCGAAGGTCTGGACACAGGGATGACTCAGGCTCGCTGTTCCGATGTGTTAGAATCACTTTCTTCACCTGTTGGTGGAATGAAAATGTGACTCTGGAACGCAGCTTTTGCCATAAAAATATGCAGGGTCCAATTTCACCTCATATGCACGTGTTTCTTTACATCTGAAACGTTTTTTATCGTTTGATCCATCTTTAATAACTGCTGATCCAAGGTGGGGTAACTGTGAGCTTATCACAGGTGACACAGGGCACTGTGCAGGGGATCCCCGGGATGGGATGGCAGTCCTTCACAGGGCACTGGCTGAGCAGACACCCTGGACGGGATGGCGGTCCATCACAGCAAAAGGGTTTGTAGTGGGAGAGGGACACGCATGGAAACACAGGGAGAACCTGCAAACTCCACGCTGCACCCCCAGCAACATCCCAGAGATGTCCATTAATTAAATTAATTAATTTAGTGAGCTGATGGTAAAATCTAAGAAGTACATGGAATAGCTTCAGTGCCCCTGAGGAGAGGATAGCTATCCAATTAGACATCAGTGACTTTTTGGAGAACAGATGAAATTCTTATTATGTCTGGCTGTGTTTACGTTTATTTGCATGCATATATTCTAATACGTTTTTATATTTTTTTCTGTGTAAATATACTTTTACTGCCCAGATAAATAGCTTTAAACATCATCCCCACAGGGGTGCATAAAGTATCTCTCTCACTCTCTATAAACAAGATTTTCTTTGGCAGCCTAAGACTTTTCCACAGTTCTGTAAAGCGTGCATTAATCAGAAAGCTGTGTGTCTCAAAACACATAAAGACTGCGGCATAATGTATCGCGTGAGCCTGAACACGTTCCATGAAGTTCTGGGATGCTGAATTACAAATTTACTACTTTTATAACGAAATTATCAATTTATTATTTTGTTTAGAAATATGTCTCGCTAGGAACAATCAATAGTTTTAAGAAAAACATTAATTTCAAGTAGTAATAAATTGAAACCCAAAATATAGCATTTTCTTGAAAAATGGTAAGAAATGAACTGAGTCAGTCAGTCAAAAAAAAAAAAACTATAACACAATAAAAAGAAAATATTTGGGCGAACAATATGTGCTGATGTGTTAAGCACTGCTCGTCAATGGACTTTTGTCATGATACGAGGAAATTTGCAACATTATTACAGAATTCAGCATTTATCAAGCGTCCAAAGACCTTCTGTGAACGTTGCATGCATCCTGTGATGAGTTGTTCAAGGTTTACCCTCTTCTGTGGATCCCGTGTCCCCCACAGAGGTGCTTTAATATTGCTGACAGGGGATTGTTACGATAAACACACTTTGATGTTTTTACGCTTATAAGGGATGGCTTAAAGCATTTCACCATTACCATTTACTTTGTAAAAAACTGGTGTTTTAAACCAAGGAGCTTAATAATTAATTTTCAGCCAGCGAGAAACCTTTCCGCCTCCCATATCCATCAGCAAACTGCATATTATTTATTTCCAAAAGTAAACACGGGCTGTCCTTCAGCTCAGCTGCCATCCAGAATTGTCAATCAATGAAATAACACATTGTATATGGAGCCTGTGACCCTCATCAGCCACCATAGTCCATGCAAACTGGTCGGAGCATGTCAGGTTGGCAGAGTCACAGTCCATTTCCACAAGAGTAAAAACAACAGCAGAACAACATGATTATTTGTTCAGTTCGAGTGACATCATAGCTGCTAGTTAATTTCTGTTTAGATTAGATTCTCGGCAAGGACGCGAGCTGCGAAAAACTGGAGGCCGTTTCAGTTTGCATCCACATTTGTCATTCTGCTTATTAAAATAATTTATAGACAGATCCTCCGTGTCTGAGTTCTCCATGAGTCATACATTTATGGCAGTCGCTATACCCATAATCCACTTCGGTGACTGTGCAGTTTCCAACCTTAGCTGCGGTCGGCATTTCCATATTTGCTGTTTTCTTTTAGAAACAGACTCTGTCAGACTCCAACCGTTTAAACGACACCGCGGACAGGACCAGGCCCCCGTCACATCGTGCGTCTACACGTCACGAGCAGAATCAATGGGGTAGGATCACGCTTAGATCTGATATCTATCCATCTGCATTTTGTGCGGTAGAGAACAAAAAATGACATGTTCCTACCGCGTGAGATTGGCTGTAAACTTTTAACCACAGATAATTGTTTCAATTTTAACATTTGTCTGCGTGTAGCCACATGTTCTTTGACTTGTCAAACAGACGTGACTGTATAAGTCCCCTTGTCCATCCATTCATCCATCCATCCATCCATCCATTTTCTGAAGCCGTTTATCCTATTCGGGGGGGCTGGCGGCTTCGGAGCCTATGGGAACAAGGCAGGGTGGGGCACCAATCCAATGCAGCTTTTTCCTTCATATTACACATTTTTATTAATAACTTTCAATGGTGCTTTATACTGTGTGTGGACACATTACAATAAAGCCATTGTAGTGGACGGTTAACAACATGTTTATTGAGTCTAGGACGGCTGCAAACCACTGATAATGTTATACAAATGGATTTTCTTGTCACTATTCTGGTACACAGTGATGCAAGCGGTGACATTGCATCAGGGGACAGCCCTTAGCCAATGAATGCCACGAGGGGTTTTCTTAGGCTGCACAGACAAAAAGAATAGTATTATATTTCAAAGATAACTTCCCTTTTGAAAGAAAATTATTATATGTATTACTAGAATATGTGCTCTTTGCAAAAACAGTATACTGTATACCACAGAATGAAATCACACGATAAGTTTAACTGAATTTGAAGGGGTTATCGACATTCTGAGAAATGCTGATTGATTTTCATGAACCATGCGAAAAATATTAACAGAAATAGAATTGTTAGTCTAGGGATCACTCTCAATTCACGGGAGCCTTATTACAATGTCGCAGCGCTGAATGTGTCTACAAGTTAATGATGCCACAAAATAAATAAAGAAAAAACACTTCTACTCCTCATTTTTAATGAATGGCTGGGCGTGAAATGTAATGACATCAAGCAGCATTGCCTTTTCGTGGCAGAGGCAATTGAAACGTCGATTCGGATCCCGTTCTCGCGCAGGAAGGACGGGCGTCTGTGCGGAGGCGGAGCTGCCTGTTTGCACGGTGGGCTGACACGTGAGGGAGGAATCGGGGTTAGGGGTTAAACAGGAGCTATAACTGGGCATCAGACAGGAGACCCTGCGGCTGATTCATCCCTTCCAAGGCGTCATATTTCGGCCAGGTCTGGACACTGACTGGAGGAGAGGGACGTATCCGCGGGCATTGACTTGCTGCCTCATGCGCTTTAGAAGATTGCTAACCAGCTTTGCGCTATTTAAACACTGTCAGAATCACTTTATGGCCTTGGTTAGATTCCTATATGTGCATGGGACAATCATTCTTATAAGAGAGTATCATTGCTGGTGTATTATGTAAAAGGTGCCATATTTAGCGCAATGCCGAGACGGCTGTCACTGGGGCTCCTGGAATCAGGCCATGAACCCCCTGCACACTCTCCCCCCCCCCCCCCGCTGGGCTCTGGTGGTGGCTTCAGTGCTTCTCTGTTCATTGCAAAGTGCACAAAACATCTGCCGGCGCTCTCGGGTTGCATACCCTCGATGACCCACATGAAGGCTCGCATGGCCATAGAGAGCGTGCGGTATGCCCTTTTTTAAAACTGTGCCCGTCACTGGGTATTTTTGTTTAACCACATGTAGGGAGGATGGCACGGTACTGGGACAGACTCTCGTACACCGTGGACTAAGCCAAACATGCAGCAGGCATATTGCCCCGTAGATTACAGGTTCCCGGTGTTTACAGATTAAAGATTACAGGTGTGTTTAGATTAGATGTTCCGTGAGGATCTAATTACACCATTATGTGGAGTTTTCCCAACATGAATAGCATACTTTGCTTTTGTCAGTGTAATAATTACCACAGTATATAGCTCATTTACCATGGCGGCAAATGAAGCAGCACTGCACAGTCAGCTTGTGAGTGTGTAATAATTACTTCATTGTGTTGTTGTCTTTTTAACATGACCCCATCGCCTGTGCTGCTTGGGTCATTTGTTTTTTTTTTTTTTTTTGTAGCCCTCTACTGGAGGGAATTAATCCACATCAGAGTGCAGACGGTGTATCTAAGGTGCCGTATCAAAAAGTAAAAGTGTATTTTAAAGGTGTACATTGAATCGCAGCCGCCAGACTGGGTAATACTGGAGTAGCGGAGGCTAGCTGAGAAACTTCTGTCTTCGGTGACAAATGTGAACGCGCTGAGATCCGGCTCGTGTCACCAGCCAGGCTGTTGTCAAAACATTCCTCTGAGTCTGCTGCACCCCCCGTTCACGTGTTTGGCTGCCCTCCACTGTTTACAGGAACTCCTGAGCTTGCACTATAAAGCCAGGCTGAGGTCCACTCTCACAAACTGCTTCACTGACACCTCGGGAAGAGAACAGCTCTTTCTAAAACAAATACCAGCCTAAAATTCACACAGAGAGGTAAGGTTCTACACTAACCCAATGCCTGCTGTCAATTCATTTTTTCCGTTTATTGCAGTTACCATGCTAATACTGCGGTTTTGCTCATACAGCTGCGCTAGTATCTTTGCTGACAAAATGGCAGCAGTTCCGTCAGCTGGATGTCTGCTTGCGAAAAATCACTTCTACAGAAGTAAGACAGCAAGTTCATTTTCCGATCACCTTCGCCCATCGATTGAACAAACGTGACCAACATGATCTCGCAACTTGCAGATCCTAATCTTTGTGTTTCTTGCTCTTTGCTGTGAAGCGCGACTCAACTCTGCCTCCAGCAGCTCCTCTTCAAGCTCCTTTCAATCCTGCTGTGATCTTGCCGGAGATCAGGAGAAGATGCCCATCTCACATGGTAAAGTATAATTGTTGATATTGCACTGTACAGTCATTCCCAGAAATGTGATACGTCTGAGGTTGTTAGCTGACATTGCGGTATTTCTTCTTGGTCACATGCAAGGTTTACGATCAAAGGATTTAAACTAGCAACTCACAACTGCTGTGCATTCGAAACTAAATCAGCGCGTTGTCTTTAACACACAATCTGCAAGCGCGTATGTCTGACACACGGCTCATTATAAAATCCCCAGGCATACAAGTACCATTTGATAAATGTTGGTGGCTGAAGAAGTTCTTCACATGTGAAGTGGTTTCCCTTCCTGTAACAGAACCACCCACCATAAACAGGTAAGTTTAAATTATTCCATTGCTTAATGGATTGCACTTTTATTAAGTCGTAAAAGTTATAAAGCACATACAAGAAGTCAAAAACAGAATTAGCATTAGTTAATGTTGGCATTCGCAATGCTGAAAGATAAACAAACAAACAAACAAACGTAAAAAGCAATCAGTTTATCGGGAGACAGAGAACCACACATTTTCACTCAAATTAACATTTTCCAGATGAAAGAATAATTTATTCATTAGCCAGTTCTTCACTTCCTGTCTATTGTCTGTGGAATCCGGGAGACAGGCTATTAAATCACTATAATTTGACATAATTGGCACAATGACAGTAACTGTTTAATAAACGACACTAGAAAATGCATTCGTTTTTGGCCATTTGAATAAAAAAAGCATTTTTTCATTATGTCTTTTTTTTCTGCTGTGCATTAACAATCATGGAGTTTTTGACAGGACAAGGCATAAATGGACAATTTACATAAAAACTCCCTTGTGTTGGCATACAAATCTAGTTTCCCATCAAATCTAGATACATTCTAGAAGGAACATATTAGTTTGCATGTATGATGTTATCCTGGTTGCCTTTTCCAAGAGCTAGACAACAGTTTGTTATTTAACACCGCTCTACAGCCACTCTAAGGGACTCTCTCTACTCTTGTCTCTACAGTGCTAGCAGTTAATATTTGTGGACCTGGGAAGGACTTGGACCCATCGGGAAATCTGTAAAGTGAGACTACTTGCTGAGTGGACACCACATGTCCTTGACTCCTACCTGGAAAACTGCAGCAGAGGGGAAGACGGGGATTAAGTCTAAAATGATTTCTGGAGGTGGGACACTTCTGAGCATAGCTTCAATTGTACAGGGTGGCCTTTCACCTAGATTCAAGAAGGTTCCGACTTTACAGTCGGGGGATCTCTTTGAAACGTTTGACAAACATGACATGCAATGGGCCAAAGTTAATTTTCCAGTATTGAAGAAAAAATGCATATCATTATTTGTTATTATCAAACGGTGGTCAAACCTGAGCATTCATATCTGTCTTGTGGATACAGTTACAGCGAGTTTTCTTTACCAGTAGTTTAAAAACAGAAACCTCCAGTAAGGTGTAGCCATTGCTGTTCTCATCAACGCTCAAATGAAAGATTTAAAGAAATATTTAATGTAGGTTAGATATATTGTAATTCAAATAATAAATGTTGTCTTTTGTATTTATTATTTTGCACATTTTGTACTGAGAAAATAAATACATTTTTAAAAGTCTATGAATATTCTTTTGAAATTCCTGAGTTTGTTTACAGATGTTTAATGGGAAAAGTAAGCTCATATATTATAAACTTTACTGTTAATGTGCAGTCATGCAATTAAAACAAGCAATGCTGCTTCTATTACAATTCAAATCATCCATACACCAGAAAGGAATGGAATGAATATCTACATATCAAACCGTTTCACTTCAGAGATCATTTAAATGCAAATGTCTTCAGATGTAGATTGGAAGGATTTGTTTGCATGTATATCAGAACACACCGAAAAAACCTCAAAACCCCTTCTGTCACACATCATTCTAGCTAAGTGTTAAATGAGGTAAATACAGATCTTTGGTCAACTAGCCGACATCAAGCCTGACCTCCAATGGTTTATTTGCCTGTAGTTGACTTTCTGTGAGCACAGAATGTTGCCGAAATGTGGCTAATTCTCTGACTGAGGCAGGGTCCCAGATGTTTTGGATAAGCTGGGTGCTAATATAACCCGGTTCACTCCAGGTACACCAAGGTAAAAGCCTCCCCATGACAGATGTTAAACCCATTAATTCACGGTAAAAAGCGTCCGTAATCTCTCCACTGTTAATCAACGGGGATACGTCTAGCTGAGCATCACAGTCAGCACCTGTGAGGTAAGACTCGCCGCACAACTGAGCGTTTCTCTGTGTCGACATAGATTTCAGGAAGAAGACGATGTCACACATGCGCCACTCCCAAAATGAAAAGGAAACACATTTGCCCCTTGGTGTGGCTGTTAATTAATACGTAACAGGTTAAATCCCAAGTGCTACTATTTATTATTGCCTGTTTGTCAGGATTAGCAGAATTCAGCAGGCAAGTGCGTCGATCCTTCGTGTTCTCTTTCAGCTACAGCCCAGTGACTTATCTTGAAATGTCTGGGAAAACTAGGCCTGCTCTTATTTATAAAGTCTGGCAAGCGTCCCAGTGCTCAACAAGAGCTGGCTGGCAATGACATTTGTGTTCCCTTAGATAGAAAGCTTCTAGTCCAACCCTTCTGAGGGAGATAGGTGTTAGCTTGTCAGCTTGCTATATTTGTTTAATGGTAGCGAAGGTCTTTGGAGACACCAAGGTCTAGTCATGACTGGATTGTCCTGTGGTAGAGAAAAATGGAATCTCCTTTATCCAGGTCGTGGGTGAACGGGAAATCTGAGTTCGCGTCAACCACACCAAAAAAGCCAATGTGAAGCTATTGAAATATGCTACAAATTAGTCCTTCCAGATATGCATAAACAATGCAATCACCCATTCATAGCGCAACTGCTATCGGAGAACTGTAACTGAAAAGTACAGCGGATAATAATAGTATGGCTTCCATCGGGTAAACCATAACGGCAGTCATTTCAAGTACTCCATGAATTTTGAAAACCTAAATCATTCACTTCTTATACTGTACCTGCTTGTCCTATGCCGGGTCACGGCGGGTCCGAAGCCAATCCCAGAAGCTACTGGATGGGGTATCAACCCATAGCAGGGCACAAAACCTGAAAACATTTTTTCAAATATGAAAATCAAAGTCGAATTAACCTGGGAATGTGGTAGGAAAACTCATTCAACATAAATTCTTCATATTGGAATAAACCTTAGTCATTAATCAGTATTTATGAAATTCTCCTCCTCTGAGACATTGTTATTGTGCTGCTATTGTCACTAGCAGTTTCTGAATGGACCATTATTACCAGTGCAGGGATCAAAATGTTAAAATAAATTACACTTCTAAAAAATGATAAAAGACTTCTCTCACAGAAGTTACTACCAATACAGTTCATAACTCAATATTATTGCTTTTGTCATTTCATATCATAGTCAATTTAGCTACAGGTATTGTCTTCAAAAATGTTAAAATGATTTTTTTTTGTTGCGTACTCAACACACTTTCATTTTCATAACTGGAAGTCAAATTCTTATGACCGGTATTCTTTTATTATTGAAATTTCATTGCAATGCAAAATATTATTCACACAAAGTCCATGGAAACATTGTCAGTAAAAGTGACATAAAGTTTTGAAAAACTTCAAAACTGAAACCTAAAATGCCAGATTTGCAGAAAGTATCGATGCCGTGTTAATTGTCTGTATTGCAAAGCAATAAAACGTTTTAATAGGTGCTCATGTGATGCATGCAGGCCTTGGAAATAATAATAATAATAATAATAATAATAATAATAATAATAATAATAATAATTAAAAAAAACATTAATGAAATGTCTCCCCGCAAATTGAGCATGCAACATGTGCCTGAGCCACAATAAAAGTACATTATATTTGGAATGACGGATGTGCAGAATGTCTCAATCCTGGAATGGACTTCACAATGGAAGCGTGACAAACGCATCTTTGTGAAGCAGTGATTCCATCACAATGGGCATCGCATACAGACTCTATCACAATAACGGGCACGTCCAGACTTTAAAGTCCATTTAACTGACTAAACTCAGTTTCATGGTAAAAATCAATCGTACGTGAGATCTGTGTGCTACATTATAATGTTATTCCACTTTGTGGATTATTGACTGTAAAGACAAACTGGGACAAAGAAGCAACCGTGCACCCAGAGTGCTTTACTAAACCTTGATTTAACATTGGGAATAGTTAACTGCAGGTTGCTTAACTAGTACTGGGGCTACTCATCCTCTTCCTTTTTTCAGAACCTTCATATAAGTTCTCACACAGACTGGTCATAGCGCAAATGCAAGGCTACAAAATTACAACAATCGACTTCTGCATGGATTGCTTTTAAAGATGAATGCGTGCTTCCAGACGAGTTAAGTGAATCCCTGAGGGTTATGCATGTATGTGTGTGTGTGTGTGCGTGTGTATGTGTATATGTATATACACGCACACACACACGCACACACACATATATAGTGTCCATATTTTAATATATCATGAGAACGATTTAATAAAATGCGGAAACCTTTCCGTTTCACATTCCCCTGTTTTAATTCAATTCTGGCCACGTTTTACTCCAACAATATTAGGCCTACGTTTCCATAAATGGTGGGCACATATAACAACAATGATATATAGAAATGAGAATCATTTTAAGTATCTCTGTCCATAGTCCCAGATGCTGATGTCTAGATCCTTAAATGAAAGTCACGCATTAGGGCAATAAGAGGGAGATTTAATAAAACGTGGCCACGATATATACTGTATGATGTTTATCATTATGTCACGAGAGGGGTTCCGCAAGTACAGTATGTCTTTGAAGTCGTTAGCGAATGTTGTTTTCCCTTGTTGCGCTACAGTTTTTGTGCTACATCTGAGAAGGACAGATCAGAGCCGGTGCTGGTTTTATGTAAGTCGAGGAAGCAGCTAAGAAGTTTCAATTAGGACAAGGAAAAACGGACAGTGGTGCTGACAAGCGGACAGTCGGGCGCAGGCGAGGCGTAACGTGAGCTCTCAGACAAACTTCCGGCCTACCGGCCGATTTACGCTCCTGTCCTTATCTATAGGCATGAAGCGTGGGGAGCGACTGAAAGAATGGGGTTTGTCGGAACGGGCAGCCGTAATCGGATTCTGCTGCAAAGCCCACCGAGGCAGCTTTCAATGGCGTGGGTAAGAAGCAAGAAGAAGCTGAGGGAGCTTTGGAGTTGACATGGTGCTCCTTTAAATAGCAGAGGGCCAGCAGAGGTCTATCTTATATGGTTGCCACTTCACCAACAGCCAATGGATTCCCTGGATGAGCCTTAAAAATGCTAATGAGTAACAAGACAGCCGGCTTGCGAATCGCCCCGGGAGATGCTGACACCTTGCATGCGTAGCATTTTGCCCCCGCGACCCTCAAAGCCAAAACATGGAGTGAATAGTGCGAAACCGCTTAACGCTAATGGTATAGTAAATTGAAATCTATACAACATCCAGGCGTGAATAGGCTTTATACCATGAAGGAATATATATTACATATTCTGTTTGGATTTGAGGCCCGTAAATCCACAATTTGGACTGAAGTCTTCTGTATTCGAGGGTAGTGGGTGGTTTATAATTCATGAGAAAACCAAAATGAGGCGAAAAGGAACAGATTTTATGTCAATTACACAGTAGGTTTCTAATGCTACTGTCAATAGATCCCAATACTGATTTTGGAGTCGACATTAATCTCCTGAAGCAGGACTGCTCTCCAGAGGAGGCTCTCTGCTCTCTCTCAAGATGTTTCATTTGCGAGTGAATGTAAAAAAAAAAATGCAGGTGTCTTTAAAAAACAAGATACATATTTTCTTATGTATCACGGCACAGCAAAACTGTGAACGTTACCCGATTATAATGTGTGAATATTGGGCCCAAGGCTTTCATGTACGGATAGCGCTTGGAGGACGTGGAGAATGCACTATGTATGTAGGGATGTTAAGGGATTTATGGGGTTTGGTCCTACTCTGGTGGTAAATTATTCATTATTATGGAAACAGGATTAAGTAAGGTCCTAAAATCGTTGTTTAAATCCAGAGTTAAAGTGACATTAGCCTGGTATAGAATCCTGTTCCTGGTGTGAAATTTTGTTTCAAGGAGCATTCCAGTGTAAGACAGAAACACACACACACACACACACACACACACACACACACACACACACACACAGCATTCCAATCAAAATGGGGACCTTTCTTTCATTTCTGTGGGAAACCCATAATCCCAATCACGACACCCTTAACCCCTAACCCATCCCTAACCTTAACCATAAGCAACCAAGCAAAATAAGAGACTTTTGGCATTTTTAATCTTTATATAGCATTCTCCGATCTTTGTGTGGACCTAAAAAATGGTCCCCTCAATGTCACAATAACAGGTTTTTATTATACTTGGTCCCCACAATGTAACATAAACATAATCCACACACACACACACACACACACACACACATCACTGTAAAGAAAGTGAACGTCATTTCCATAATTATAATAAGACCCTTTCAGGAATAGCATGACCCCAACAAACAGCTTCCCCTTCACTCACATTAGTAACAAGTAGATATAATCTCCTTAACGCCGCTGAGAACTGCTGAACGCTGGCAGGGACTTCAGAGGCGGTGTTCAGGCGTGCGAGACAGTGCGTGGGAACTTCATTATTTCCGAGGCCCCCCTTTCATGTATAATTTATCAATCTTTCCCTGGCATCCTTCCCCTAATTAACAGGGCTGCTCAGCAGCAGGCTAGCCTAGCCGCAGACCCGCCGTGCCGCGACGCCAGTCGCTACCGGATCCCTGTATCTGGAAGCGGCAGCTTTAAACCTTGTACGGTTCTTATTGTGCGGTAGCGCGGCTTCAGTAATTTAATTATTCAACCAATTGACTATAACAAAGCGACTATTATAAAGGGGAAGTAATGGAACATTTTGAAAGAGCGCTGCCTTCCACGTTCCGTGGTAGAAAATAATTATAAAACTCACCGAAATGTATTTGAGTTCAGCTCACTGATGTAGCACCTGAGGTTGAGGATGGGAACTGGGGACGCAAAATCTGTACTGGGGCCAACTTGCTTTCAGCTGTGACAGCGCCTGGGTAGTGAGGTGGGGGTGGGGGGGGCTGACAACTAATTCAGTCACAAACCTTCTTTGTTTATATCGCAAGGTCTGTCTTACAATGACATTTATATTATTAAAATACTTTGTATAAATATTTATATTCTTTTTATTGCTTTCTTATTTGCACTAACACCAATTAAATCCATTATATAACATTAACAACTGTACAAGACATACCAATGGTATAATTAAGTATCTACCGTATAATGCTAAACAGAAATCCACGCATAGACACATGAAGACCTTATTGTGATTTTCTTTAAAAGAAAGAAAGTTCAAAAGTTACTGCTGCCAAGTTTTTAGCTGTACATACAGAACCTCCAGTGATCTGGAAAAAAAAAAAATTACATCCAGTTACTGCCCCATTACTATATTTGGTGGCATTAGTTAAATTTTAGGGTGATTTGTATTGAAATTTGGTCATTTCCAATTGTTCATTCATACAATGTATCTGCAAAGTTTGAGAAGGACCCTTCAGATAATCTTTGAGTGATCGTGCTGGAATCAAGTGTTTGAAGCTTATCTTTGCATCACTATGTGGTGTTGCTGAAATTTTGGTGCAGTGTATCTCAGAATTTGACCAGCTCCAGTTCATAATCCAGGCAATGCACCTGAAAAGGCTGTAAAACATCTGTCAAATACTTTTTGAGTTATTGCATTAACAAGAAAGTGTCTGTCTTCGGTGGCAGTGGTGCAGTGCCATACAGTTATAATTAGAATTTTGATTTACTGCACCGATTTTAAAGTTGATTATGTTATTGGAGGAGTTTCATCAGCTCAGGGTGCTTTGTCAATGGTACATTGGCCATGATATTTCATTTAATCTACTGATTATTAACTAATATCAAAAAAGTACTAGAAATGTTAAGAGAGCACCATTGTGTTATTTAACATAATCCACAGATGTTTGCCTAAGTCGTCTCATGATTTATGCATGCATGATTTATTTTTCAGAAAATAATTCACAAGTCAGGTCTATAATAAACATCTTTGCTTTGACTCAAGGTCAACAAATGCGCCTGGTAGTGATGGCCAAATGAAACTTCATGAACCAATTGCTGTATTTTCTGACACCACTAGATGGCGGTCTCTATTCAAAGGGCTCAAATTCATGCCCCAAAGAGCGCCATCAAGTGGGGTCGAAGGATATTCGTGAAGCTTCATTTGGTCACTAGCACTTGTATTCAGATATGAGAGATGAGGAAAAATGCAGTTTGATTATGGCGCAGTGGCTAGCAGAGTTGCTTTTCACCTCTGGGACCAGGATTCAAGTCTCCACATCAAGTTCTCCCCGTGTCATTGTGGGGTTTCCTCTGGGTTCCTCTGGGTTCCCCCCCCCCCCACAGAAAGTTGTAGTTACCCTGTAGGTGTGAGTGTACCCTGTCATGGGTTGGTGCCCCATCCTGGGTTCTTTCCTACCCTGCAACCCACAGCTTCCAGGATAGACTCTGGACATCCCGCAACCCAGAACTGCACTTCCTCACCAGAGCCCTAAAAGAAATAGAGGAAACTGCCATCTTTATGTTAAACCTTAGTGGATGGCCTAACCTTTGATAATTATTTTTTATTCTTGCCTTTCATGACCTTTCATGTCATATTAGTGTTAAAGGGCCACTCATTAATGGTCCATCATTGTTCTGCTCTGAATTTCCCGGACCATTTTATTCGTCTCCAGAAAGACTCAGTTGTCAGTGAATATCTTGGCACGGCTCAATATATCAAAGACGTAAAACCTCTTATTCATTTGGAAAAGAAATCAATTGCTGTGAAGTGGTGTTATACATACTCTCTATCTTCTCATCTGTATGTTTTTACTATAGGCATTCCCTGGGTTAAGAACGTCTTATGTACAAGTTGTACTTCTGGTAGCCTATTGTATTCAAAGTTAGGTTCAGCACAATGGTTTGTGATGAACGCACACACTACTTTGTGATGCTTGTGAAAACATTGCGTGACTTCAGTGGTTTGTTGGCTCGAGGTGCAGTACAGTACCACATATAGTTACTTTTGTTATTACTGTATTATCCCTCCATCCATCCAACCATCCATTTTGTTATTCATGTTATTCTAAACATTTACTTTAGGAAACGGACGTCGTTCATAACCTGGGAACTGCCTGTAATACCTATATAAATATAAGAGAAAACAAATAAAATGTGCTTTATTTTTACATAATGCAATAATACTAAATTGACGTATCTTCAGTTACTAATTATTGACACCAGTATTTTGTCGAACTGTAGACGGCTTCAATGAGCTCAAGAAAAGCCAAAACGGAGAACCAGCCCTCCAGTGAACTATGTGAAGTAAAACAAACAATGTACATTTAGGATGAAAAAATGGAGGCATAGATAAATAGCTTTTCCGGCAATTCCTCTCCCACTCTACCCTATATCCCCAAAGGGAAAATGTTGCAACAGATATTCACATATTTAAAACACATGTGAGTAGGTGCTGCAAATTACATAATCTGCGTTTGACGGATGTTAAACTCTTTCCATTTTGCTGTAATGACATTGTGTAGAACAGGATGGATTGTGTCGGCGCTCTTTCAGGTCTTCACAGTCCCTTTCCCAGCGTGATCCAATAGGCGACGACTGTGTGCACCAGCAAGATAAGATGTGAGCAGGGGAGGATAGACAGTATTAATGAGAACAGGCGTATTTAACCCACCTACACCCGGAATCCAGTGGGTAAAAACAATGTAAAACAAAACAAAATTCTCCACTGATACATTTCACTTTTCACTATGCTATTTGTCCTATAAAAAGACTACTACTCTATTAAATAACACTAGCTAGCACGACTAGGGAAAAGAGTGGGTGGTGAATCACAAGAGACCTTATAAAGCAAAATATAAAACAATATATACTTGATCACAGTACACTAGTGTCACAGTATCACTATTAGCAATTGCTAGCTCTGACACCTTGTATAAAAACCTACTTGTCGTGTGGTTTAGGGCACTTATTTCTCTCTCTCTCTCTCTCTCTCTCTCTCTCTCTCTCTCTCTCTCTCTCTCTCAATCAGTTCTTGGTATTCTTGTCTTTCCCCAAACATTTTCAAGCTAAAGGGCATTTTCACTATAGGGCATGGTGTGTGCGGCACATTCAGTGCACGGCTTTAACAAATGACCAAAGATATTTCTACTGGCAAAAAATCACACGTCTTAACAACCAAACTTCAACCAAAATATCCGTCTATCTTCCACTTAGTGTAGAGCTTCATGTGTACAAAAGCTACATAACGACGAACTTGATTTTCTCCTCACGGTTATGACTATGTCTGCAACACTCATTCATTTAATAATGAAATATGCTGAAGTACTATCGAGGAATTATGAAATCCAATAACTCAGTTAATCAACTCTGTTTTCGCTAGATGAAATGTATTTTTCATAGGGTTGTAAAGAGCGTGGGGGGTGTCATGTATGGTTGTACTAGTCACGACGCAGGTGCTCAGCATTAAGACCTAAACAAAGAAATATAATCATTTAATTTAATGGTTGTTCCACTACCTTGTAAGAGAAAATGTCATGGATGTAATTTCCGATGCCAGTTTCCATGGGATAAACTCCCAGTGAATCACACTGCAAAATGAACATGCATTAATTAAATATGGAGTCCACTCAAAAATGATTAGGTAATTAATTTTGTTCATCAGTAGACAGTGTCCTATATATCCATTCATACATCTTTCAGGCACGTACCCAACAGAGATTGAATTATGAACATGGAATTTATCGTTTTGGAAATTTTTTGTTCACAAAGAAATTTTCTACACATCCTGTTTTCATTTAATGCATAGTATAGTATAGTATAGTATAGTATAGTATAGTATAGTATAATATGTCGACTACTATTTCTGCAGTCTTATAAATTCTCATTTATAAAAGTGAACATTTTTTCTTTTTCTATTTTTTTCTTGAATACTGTATATTTCTGTTTCTGACTTTGCATATACCTGTATCTGTTTCTGATACTCTGTTATCCCTGAATCTTTTATGGCAAAAAAGTAACAGAATAAGGAGTCAAAATGAGACATCTTATAGATTCCTGTGAAAATGAAATGAAATGAAAAAGACATTCCAATTGGGAAGAGTAAATTAAACTCTCCTGAAGCTGTCATCTGCTTTGCCTCTTACTTCATGGCTTTGACGCTCCGTCATTTATGTAAATATTTGGCTAGTTGGACTAGAAATGACTTCTTCCCATGATGAACCCAGTGCTAAGAAGCTGGATATGCTCTTTTTCACTACACACAAACACACATCGATATATACTACACACAAACACACATCGATATATACTACACACAAATGATCGAAAGTATCGATGGTTCACAAAATATTTTGTGAACCATCTCCTTTTTCAACAGAAATTTTATTCAACTACTCCCTAGTTGCTATTGCAATCTGGACAATATATCCACAAAAATATCTGTCCATGACTCTGACTTATGATTATAAATACAGACGCTCGACTTATGACTGAGATACGTTCTGAACGGCCATTTGTAACTTGAAATGTACGTAAGTCGTTTTTCAACATCGTTTTAAGGGTATACACAAGTACGAAGAACTAGGATGCTGGGAGTACGCACACTACGCTGCTGCGCAGCAGGAGTAGCGGCCAGAAGTCAGCTGGCGGAAAAAATTGATGTTGCGGACAGGAAATAGGAGCCCAACGAACACGGTTTGGACTTACAGTCGTTTTCGTTCGTATGTCTGAAAGTTCGTAAGTAGAGTAGTGTCTGTATGTGTAATATGAAGGGAAAATGCAGTGGGTTGGTGCCCAATCTTGCATTGTTTCCTGCCTTGCGCCTGTAACCTCCAGGATGGGCTCCGGACCCCCCACGCCCCTGAATAGGATAAGCGGTTTCAGAAAATGGATGGATGGATGGATGGATGGATGGATGGACGGATGGATAGAAAAACATCCGTGCTCCTAGTACAGTAAACATACCATATTAACCTACAGCAGAAAAAAATAGGATATAAATACAGTGAACAGAAACATAACATGGCACCACATCCAGTTTGTCAGTAGCCAGCAATAGTCCTCATAATTCCTCATGATTCCAGACTTTTCATTTATTGAGGCTCAGAGCCAACAGTGAATCAGAGGACTCCTTCTGATGAGGCAATTAGTACGTGTTGCTTGGTGCTTGTAAAGATGTAAATGCCATACTGGGCATGTCGGAACATCGATGCACTGGCAGAGCACATCAGTGAACACATCACCTAAATAATGCATGCATGATAAGTACCAGATGTAACACGAGAAATCTGGGATGGAGCGTCATGGAATACAGGCCTGTCTGTGCTGACTCCATCAGCGAGCTACTGCCTAACCCTTCATTCCAAGCACTGGCAATTAATCTCTAACTGTATTCAGGAACAAACGGCAATGCAGCATGTAAATTTATCTTAAAATATTTACATTGTACACACTTTTTAATTTTTTATACTAATCAATCATGACTATTTTAGTGCAAACCAATGTCAGGTTAGCGTTTATTTTCTTTAACAGTGTTACATAACCATTGCTATATGGATATATGTATATACAGTATATATATATCCATCCATTTTCCAACCCGCTTAATCCTATTGGGTCGCGGGGGGTCCGGAGCCTATCCCGGAAGCTATATATATATATAAGAATGATCATAAGGGAAATTATTGTTAACTGATTATCTAATATAAATAGAACAGACAGTGATTCACGCGGCCCACAGATGGGAATATCGGCACAGGAATTCATCACAGGTGTCAGCTCCTTCCTTGGTAAGAATCGGCCTATCTGTTATGGCACCCTGAATGAGAAAAATAGCCCCATAAATGAAGTCAATACAGAGAAGAAAGCTCTGACGACAGCGAATCGCAAAGCATGTTTTTACGAAGTGTGTCCTAGATGCTACTGCGACACACAGGATACACATAAAGTGGCGGTTCACATAATTTTGTTTTTCTAACAGTTTTCGGGGACCTCTTTCAGGATAAGTGCACATCCAGGCCCCGCTTAACTGAAACAGTAATTTCCTTCATCGCTCCTGTCTCTCTAGAGTGCGCAGACACGGCCGTGGTGTCAGACTCTGACACAGAGCACTTGCTCTCAGTCAGAGTATAATAATTGCAATGGGTTTTGTTTGCTTTTCATTATCCTACCTTAGGCTTTATATGAGAGTGACGGGCTTGTGTCTTTAAAGACGGAGAGGGGATCTCATTATCTCATTGTCAAAATGTTTTTTTAAAAATTAAGATGATAGCAATCTGGCTAGCACATATCCTCACCATATTCAAATCGCTTTTTAAAATGTTGTTGTACTATCTATTAATATATTTATTTGATTATATCAAGCTAATCCTAAGGCAAATTTATTAGAAACCCCCACAGCGTACACGGTATTATGGGTAGTTAAACTGTGAGTTGAGGAATTACCACTAGCCAGAATAAAGCACTGAGAAACCATAAACTTTTTTATGCACAAATACTGGAAACCAGCACAGCATCTAAATGGAGATCTGAACTAAGGCTTTATTTGCTGCTTGTACAAAGAGAGGGACATTTGAATGCATTTTCCCCACATATCTTCACTTTTTTGAGACCTGCACACATGCATAGATGTGAGAATGAAGTTTGGGGTCTGATTGCAAGCTCAGCTGTCCATTGAGCAATCCTGGACTTTCTGATTATGTTTGATGACACAGAGGCAGAGGTCTAACCACAGACCCATGCAGGACCACGCGAAACGAATTGACTAGTCCAACCTCAGGCTTTAATCTGAGTCCTATAGGGTATTAACAGTTATCTCCAACCACCTTAAGAGCCAATTTCCAAAAGTAACTCAGTCCGTGGTTGTTGTTGTTTTTGAGATGAGACCCTCAGTGACCCAAAGTCGAGCTTCCTCTTCCTATGTTGCAGTACGGGGAACTAAAACTCACTCAGTCCTCCTGTCATCCAGTGAAGGGATTTTGTTGTACGTTCCAAAAGTAACCAAGGCCACAGAAATATTCTCAAAAATGTGAGTGAACTTTGGAAATTTTCTTTTCGATTGAGTGATCCTGCTGATTGGTTTATTGTGACCAAAAAAATTATTGTAAAAATTTTTGTGCGTCTGTCTGTCCGTACATCCATCCATCCATCCATCCATCCATTCATCCACTAAAATACTCGGTCTCAGGAAGTACAGGGTCTTTCCCTGAATTGAGTTGCTCTTCGCTGCAGGGTACACGCTCGACATGCATAAAGATTATTTGTAATATCCCCCAAATTTGTTAATTGATAGTAACAAATGTCAGGTGTGTTTGCACAGTAGTACAGAGATCCATGTCATTCTCGCTAAAACTACCCGGCTTACTCTTAATCCCCATTTCATTTCACGCATCAGAGGGATCCTTCCTTTGCATTGATTGATCCGTTCCTCTCGCAAACTGACCTCTGTTGAACGACCGTCATTATCCAACAGATGTCTCCAAATAGCTGATGAGAAAAATTTGCCTCTCAAATTTATCTTTGTCAAACATTACACCTGCTATGCCACAGAAAAAATAGATTTCTTGATTTTTTAATAGCAAGTAGCACACTACTAAGGTACACCACTAAGGGACATCACTAAGGTTCACCAGTAAGGGCCATCAATAAGGCACACAACTAAGATACACCACTAAGGGACATCACTAAGGGACATCACTAAGGTTCACCACCAAGGGACACCAGTAAGGGCCATCAATAAGGCACATGACTTTTAATAGTACACTACTAAGGTACACCACTAAGGGACATGACTAAGGGAAACCAGTAAGGGCCATCAATAAGGCACACAACTAAGATACACCACTAAGGGACACCACCGAAGGACACCACTAAGGAACAGCACTAAGGGACACCACTAAGGGACAGCACTAAGGTACACTACTAAGGGACACCACTAAGGTACACCACTAAGGGACAAAGGGACACCACTAAGGTACACCACTAAGGGACAAAGGGACAGCACTAAGGGACAGCACTAAGGGGCAGCATTAAGGTACAATACTAAGGTTTTGATGTTATGTTAACCCAGTAGGCAGCACTGTTACCTCACACTTAAATGGCTGAAGGTTTGAATGCTTCTGCTTTGTGTATGCGGAGTCTGTCTATCCTGGTTTGTGTAGCATTCCTCTAGGTACTCTTGCCCATAGAGTATAAATGCCAGAGATGGATAATTCAGGTCCAGAAAGTAAAAACTCCGGTCCAAGATTTTGTTTCAACTAACTAGCTGAGTACTCTGTTACTATGACTCCTAAAACTTAACTGCTGGGTTGAAATAAAATCTTAGTCTGGATTTTTACTTTCTGGATTTGATTTATCCACCTGTGATGATTGTGTGTTCTTTGTGACATACCGGTGTTCTGCCCAAGTTATAGTACTACCTTGTGCCTCATGCTGCTTGGGATAGACTACAGGCCCAAAAGTGGTCATCACTTTTTTAAGGTTAGTAATTATCACTTTGCTGGCCCGTTAATCAGTTATGGTGGGCATGACATGTGGCGAGATGTGCTATCATAAATACCAACAGTACCACAGTGCACGATATCATAGTACAATTTACTGTCTTTTTTCCCTTTGGTATATTCGGTAGGTAATACACTCTATGGGTCTCACCTCTTTTGACCTCACCATCTCTTACTAATCTGTTTCTCTCCAAGACTCACACCTTGATCCCCTTCCTCTATCTCAGTACTGTTTAATATATCCTGGCTTTTCCACTTTTACATTTAAGTTTTTTTTTTACACGAGAGAGAGAGAGAGAGAGAGAGAGAGAGAGGGGGAGAGAGAGGGAGAGAGAGAGAGAGAGAGAGAGAGAGAGAGAGAGAGAGAGAG
>JAODKE010000088.1:10137477-10154395 GCA_026779605.1 Mormyrus hasselquistii
CGCTCTTCCAGACATTCATAATCATTTTCATCCTTGCTGTATAAATCACTCATGAATAGACGTGTTGGTGGGAAATTGATTTATTTTGGAATTTTTTTTTCTTCATAAATACTCTAATACCTATTGCAGAAATTGATTTTTTCCAGTCCTGCGCAGCCTAATTACCATACTAACTATTACGAGATATCTAACAACATACAATGTAACACTCAACATGGGGTAGTAAAGTGACATGTGACAGAGTGAAGTATGATGTGGAGCAGCGGTTAGAATACAGAGAACGCTGCATCTCACACTGCCCGGGATCGACACTCTCGTGTGTGTAAGGTAAAAAAGCATGTAGCTGTGCGTTTTGATCACTTAAGCATATTTATTCACACTTAGGCCAGAAACGCACTTTGGATGGAGAAGCACCAAGGTCCAATCAAAATTATACCCTCGACATTCTGCCTTCATTACAAGCTACACTCATGTCGAGTTGCCGATCACATCAGGTCCAATGCGCTTAAACTGAAGGGAGGTTTTCCGAGACAGACTCCTCCTCGCTCCAGCTTGTTCGATCTTCTGTACAGGAAAGGAAATACGGTACGTTGTGACGTGACGGAATGGCTCCCTCAAGAAGCTGTTTTTGTCATTTCTATAAGAATATATGAGTTGTTAAGAAAATCAAAAAGTTTGTCCATGCGAGAAGATGACACTGAGCAAAATGTTCATCATATATGTGATGAAATCTGGGCCAGACTTTCAGCAGTATGATATATCATCTTCTGATAAATATTGCATGATTGAATAAAAATGAAAAAATGTTAATATCAAACTTATTCTGCTTGTGAAAACAAAGTGCCTTCAATAATTTTATGTTAAGTACCACGTGTGTGTGTTTAAACATTCAGTCACATTACCTTAATGCTAACTTGATATTAAATATTTCAATACGTAATTGTTTTCTTATATGTATATGGCAATACATCATCCTCAAATTATTTTCTAAGCTGTGCTATTTCCTGTGCTCAAAGCATCGTGGGATATTGAAGTGGTAATGGAGCTGCGTGACTCACTTCATGAGGGCGAAACGGACCACTTCCCCTTGGCCCTTTCTGCTTTGAGACACACTTCAGTATGGCAGTGGGTCTCGGGAACGTGAGAACGAAGGCATATTGGTGGAGTGGAGTGTATGAAGTCCTGAATGAGACTCAAAATATGTCACATCTACGTATTATGTGCATTCTATGGCTGACTTGTAGCTGCTTTTTCACTATGTGTTCTGAAGGGCTGTAATAAATCACGCGTATATAACTATATTACCATTAGGCGGGATTCAGCTAACATCTGCCTTGTTAATACACCTGATGATTGTTTGGGTCGGTGCCCATCCAACCCTGTCCTATGTTGCTTGTCCCCTTTTGGCCAGCAGGTGTCACTGGTCATCCTAATTCTCCCCTATTTGTCTTGTGCCCCTTCAGCCCCAGGTGCGTTTCCATGCTCCCTGGGCCACTGCATAGCTCAATGGTTTGCTGTTTTCCTTTGCATCTGCTTTTATCTTTGCTTTGTGTCCTTGTTTTAGGATTACCATGCTTATGCCTTGTTTAATTTTCTTCTGCTTGTGTTCCTAGTCTTCCGTAGTGTTTTTAACCCTTAGTGTTAAGCTTTCCTAGTTTCTGGGCTTGTTAGTTGTAGTTTACGCCACCCGCTGCTGGTTGTCCCGTACCTTTGCTGATCGGTCGTGTTTGGTCATGTTCCACAGCCGCCCCTTGTTAGCCTTGTTATCTGTGTAGATTTGAATGCCTGCCCTCATTCTGTTCTTTAGACTGTCATTGTTGTTGTTACTCTGTCTTGGTAGCTGTGGTTGTCTCCCAGGATAGCTCCTAATTTTTCTGTTTCCTATTACTTTTTGGTTAATTCTTATTTTTCTTGATTTTGTTCTTTGACTCCTCGCGGTCCCTTTCTTCTCTGGTTCCCCCTTTGTCTTCCTTTTGTTAATAAGCCCCTTTTCGTTGGAGCCTTTCCTTGGATTATCCCTCTATTCTCTCCTTCACCAAGCCCTGTTGTAACATGAATCAATTAGGCTAAATGACTGGTCAAGTAGATAATTCTTTCAATTAAAATGAGTCAAAAATAGGTTCAAGGGAGGAAGTGTGTCCTTGAAATCTTAAGCCGCAGTGCATTTGCTCATCTTGATGTACGTCGGCTGACCGACACTGAGCCATTTCATGCTACTAATGACACTGACATTTACGCCATATCTATTGTTTAAGGCATATTTGTTTGTTTACGGAATTGTTCTGAATGAAGAAAAAAGCTGAAGTATTAGGATTTGTTCTTACAAGATGGGTTATTCTCAGAAACTCTATGGTAACATGTCAGTCCCCTAATTTTTTAAACTAGTTTGACAACAGGCTGTCATTATATTATTCTCCGAAATGTCGATTTTGCGTCTGGGATAGTTAATCAGTTGCAGAGAAAAATGTTTTTTTTTTTTTTTTTATAATAGATAAAGTATCAAGCTGCAACATTTCAAAGGCAGGTAACATTGGAAGAATATATGATTATTAATCAATCGTCATTATTATTCATAAGAGGCTCACATAGGTACTAATACAACACTGCGCACGAGAACTGCAGATGTTTTTAAAAAGTGCTCAAAGACATTTTTCAGGTTTGTTCAAAAATATGAAAATTCAGATCTTACGACAAACATTATCATAATTACTTTTTATCATACTGAGAAAAAAAATCTAAGCAGTTTTAGTACTGAGGTTTATGTTGTAAGATTAATTGTGTAGTAATGGTGGGCGGGTAGCTGCCCACTCACGGCTTTGGATGTGCCTGTGTTCGGTGAGACGGCGTGATTAGCCCTAGCAAGGCAGGTGATTAGGGGAGTTTCTCTGAGCTCTGCCTGTACGCCTCTCATCATCGCCTCTCCTCCTGCGATAACGCAGAACACAGGCATCTCGACTATGAAAAAATAGAAGAGAGTACTGTAAACACGCGAGTATTTGTCTAAAATGACGACACTTTTGATCATTCATGGCGATGAAAACCTCTTACATAGTCGAATACTTTATGTTCATGTTGTTACTTTACTCATCGAAAGGGAGGAGTTCAGGAGTTCAAAAGCACAATAAAACATTTCAAAGTACTTCAGTTTTAAATAAGTACAATACCTGTGTTGCCCTCTAATAAATAAGTATTAAAGAAGTATTTCATTATAATTCTTAGATTTTATGTCTTTTATGAATTTATCTGGTCCATGGGAATAGCTCAACCTCCATACGAGTTCCTTCAGTATGAAGATGTGAGAGAAGAGGAAAACATTCCTCCAATCACTGCCAGCAGAAATAAGTGCATGAACATTTTGCGTCTTTATATTTTATATAATTTATGGTCTATAAAATCACACTCAGTAGGAAACCTGGCACCTCCAGGGTTTTATGTTTGGTTCCCACCCACAGCTCTGCGTGTGGGTTTTGCATCTTTTATAAGTGGATTGACGTCTCAGATTTGTCTATGGTCTGTGCCTGAGTGTGTGGCCGTATGCCAACCGTGAGCCGCCCCGCCCTGCTCCCTGTGCTTCTTGGGATATTCCGCAGACTCACCTTGACCCTGTACTGGATAAATAATCACAGTAAAGAAATAAACACAGATGTTAAAATTAATATTTTATAAGTAAGAAACACTTCGTGACTTCTTAATCTATATAAATGTTCGTGCTTCAAATTCTTTTCTCTTTAGTTTTGTGTTTAATTAAATCATATCATATAAATCATATTAATGGAATTAAATTATGACAAGTACACCTTCAAATTTGTAGATTATGATACGATATTTCTAATATTGGAGTTTTGTTACTTAAAGATGTGCTTTAACAACATTGTTTTTTTTTGAAAAGGAATGACTCTCACAATGTATCATTAATTAGAGGGTGTATGTTATCAAAAGAAAGCAATAATGGTTTTTCAAGGCAATTTAAACCATTTTTAATTCTTAGCCATTTTCACAGATGATGGATATAATCTAAAATTACGGGTACAAGAGGTTAATCCAGTGTAAACCTCAGGAAAAATTTGCAATAAAAAAACAATATGTGGCAGAAAGTAAATCCCATTTACATTTGAATATTTTGATCTATATAACTTATTACATGATTTGTTTTACATGTCATACTGTTCTGATACTAATACGTATATTTGAAAATATATATAACAATGCAGTTTCTAATTGTTTTGATTGTTTATAATAATATTTTCACGTGTTTTGTGGCATTTTATGTTGGGAGTCATGTCATTGCATCCGACCAATGAATTCAGAATTAGCACAAAATAAAAGAAAATAGAAATCACTATAGATAACTGATTATTCCAGCACAGACGAGACACTGGTACCATCTTCAGGTAAAGTAATCTAGACAGACTGGACTGGGCTTAACTACCTGATTACGGAGGTACTATTTTTCTTCTGAGACATTTGACAGCTTACAGTTAACTTTAAGCACTATTCTGCACTCTCTCTGATGACTGCTGAGGGTACCGCAGAGTCTGAGCTTTAGGAAACATTTGTGATTTAGCACATTCCCTCTTCCACCTGCCGGGCTCTGTGACAGAGCGCACATTATACACATGAGTAGGGCTGCAACTAATGATTATTTCGATAATCGATTAATCTGTCGATTAATTTTTCGATTAATCGATTGATGGGGGGGGGGGGACCAATTCGATTTCCAGCAATTTTTTAATAACCCAGTCTGTCTTTGTACAAAGGTTGTTTCCAGCAACTCACATAAAAAACAAATGTCTGCTACATTAAGAGTATACAAAAAAATTAATTTTGTAGCAGCTGAGTCAATGTAATGAAATACACAAAATCTTGTTTTATGAAGTGCAACCAGCAGGGGGCTTTAGATAATGTATCCAGTACTCCAGTTTTTTAACGTAAAAGCACAGACTACCACTGCTGCTACTAAGAATATTATTATTATTGTTAATATTGTTTATTATGTTATTTAATGTTGATACACATATGTGACAGGGGGAGTGTCTCTCCGAACTAATTTCAGCTAATTATCGTTAAATTCTGGCAGAATTTTTCCAGAATTCATCACATAAGCTACTCAAGGCACGCTACTGGTTCTCGTCACCTTTTTCTTTTATGGCAATCGGCATCCAGCTTAATGGTGCTTTACTGCCACCGCGGCTTTGGTTAGCTTACCGCTCCCAAATTAGGAGGTAGCCACTGTACTTATGTGTATAATAACGTAGACCCAACTAATCGATTATTAAATTAGTTAGCAACTATTTTAATAATCGATTTTAATCGATTAAATCGATTAGTTGTTGCCGCCCTACACATGAGGACCATTTCTTGTTTCTGCCCCCCCCATTACAAGCAAGCCAGTAGAGTCAGAAGAAGGTAGCTAGCTCACTGGTTAGCAGAACATGCTAATTCAACTGCTATTTATGAATGTGTTTATTCAATATTTAGTGTAGTAACTGTTTGTGACCAACAGGGGGCCTTGGAGTGGGGGAAGAGCATGCAAATATATGGTTTGAATGGTGGTAAACACAACTGCTGATGGCACCAAAGTGGTATACGACGGGGGGAGGCTCTTTAGGTACTGGGTTAAATGAACATAAGAGATTTGTTTTTGTTAAGGCGTGAGCTGTTAGCCAATATTTTAATTACAAATATTTCTCCCATAACATGAAATTGGCACCAATGAAAAACCTGTGAAGATCCACACACGGTTAAGATGTTATTGCATAACTGAATTTATTAATGACGTATAATTAATCGATGATGGCGGCAGCAAATTTGGAGGCACACAAACAGATCTTGCCTGCAAATGTAAGGAAAAAAAAGTACACAGCAACAAGCCAATCGCCCCCCCCCAAAAAAAAAAGAAAGTTAACCAGAGAGTAAGGAGTACAGTATATGTTCACTGGGATCAGAATCATACTGAACATGGATTAACTGGCTGAATAACTGATAACCACCAGCTGCGATTTCAGCTGGGACAGACATCAAAGATGAATACAGGAAGTTTCAGGTGCCTGTCAATGAGAAATGGGGCTTAATGCAGATTTAGCACAAAATGAGTATTTCATTATACTTCACACAGGTGTATAGTCACATAAACTAGGTCTGTGTGAAGAAAGTATCAATAAAAACATGATTACGGTGCAAAAAACCCATATGGCATTAAATAGTGACCTTTTAAACTCTCACCAGTTGGTTTACCTGAATTTCAAATTTTTGTATACATAAGAAGAATAGGTTTTATCCAAGAGTCCACTTTTTTTTTGCAGGGACTTCAAGGATCGATTAAGTTGGTGTCCGGTACCGTCTAATTCAAGCACAGCTGAATTTAGTGCATTCATAGCTGTTTAGAAATCCCTGTCGTGTTCTGCAGTGGCAAACATAACGATGCAGGAGTGGTCTGGAGTCATAAATGTAGAAAAACTTTTTGTATAACACGTTATAACTGAGATTGTGCTTTAATTTTGGATTTATGTGGAAGGTTGTTTGCATTCCACGATTTTCCACTTTATTACGTTTTTTCTCTTTCGCCATGGATAACACTGCAGTACATTTCCAAGTCAAATAAGCCACCCTGCAAAGTAGAATGTGGGTTCAGACGTGGAAATCACTATGCAGTCTTATGCAGGATAAATACATTAAAATAGCAAGAGCAAAAGGAGATATGTGCTGAAGTATTGTATGGTCGGTATAGTCAATTTTAAAAATATTCTTAATGGTGAAAATAAATCACCTTTAAACATGAAAAGTGTTACCAGCAGAGCTCAGGCTTTATTATTATTTTTTATTTCTTATTATTTTATTTTTCCTAAACATCAGTTCATTTAGCCTGTCAAATTTCATTTCTCCACTTTTCATCAAGGTGGCTAAACCCATCGACTGTTCTCACCAAATATTTAATAAACTACACAGACACACAGAGTTACTGATTTGCAAAAGGTTGTCGAAAGTATTCCTGACCCTCCCCTATAGCAGGGGAAACTCTAAATTATAACTAAAATTAAGCTAACATGAGATGGAATCGATATATTGTATATTGAGAAATGCACTTCGTTTTGCTCAGGATTTAAAATAAATTTGGACTCATCACAGAAGATGACAACAGACCAACACGTTCTAAAGGAACGTCTCAGACGGATGTAGCCAAAGGGGAGAAACCTCAAAGGCTTCCAGGAAAAGAGAGCATGGAGCAGAGGGAGAACAGTGACAATGGCTATATGAGCGGATCGTTTTTAAGCACCTCCACATAAGCCATTTCCATAAATAACACACAGATCCCATGATGCATCAGTTCACCTCCTCATCACCCTCTTCTTTTGACTAATCAGAGCTTCTCTACCAGAAGCCTGATGATGTTGTGAGAAGGTCCATCTGTCATCTGTTCATAACAGCATTCGTACATTGAAAAACAAAGGTTTTAGAATTCTAATTGTTGAATTTGTTGCATATTCAAGGCAGTAAAACAATGATATAAAATAGAAAAACAAATTTCACTAATCTAGCATACTGTACACTGGATCGATTATATATACACACAAACATGCACATACACACACACACACACATCCATCTCTGGAAAAAATTAAGAGACCACTCCATATTTTTTTGGCAGTCAGCTACACTGAGTGACAGGCTGCTTCCAGGCTCAAAGTTTCTAAGACAGCAGGACACAAGAATAAGGTGAAGCAGGAGACACTGGGAATGACCAAAAACCAGCCAGATCGAGGGCGGAAGGAAGAGAAAAAACAGGCTGCAGTTTGCACAAAAGAAATGTATATTTTACACAGACGCATAACCATACATTAAGAAATGAGTTAAACTTAAAGATAAGCAGTACGTATACACACACACACAGGCAGGGAACAATCCAGGATGAGGCGCCAACCCATAGCAGGGCACACTCACACACCATTTACTAACACATCCCCCCAATGTGGGCGGAACCGGAGAACCCAGAGGAAGCCCGATATAGTGACACAGGATGAACATGCAAACTCCACGCACGGAACCCTGGTGCAGAGGCGTGAGGATCGCCGGTTCCTGGAACACCAGAGGATAAAGGCCTTTGTTAAACACTCCAACAATAAAATGACTCTGCTGATCCTGGGATCTGAGCTGACAATATTTTTTGAATACAAAGAAATATTCCATGTGGTAAAATGTGGCATCATTCCAAAATTATATGAGCAATGCTCAGAATAATAACAATGGACAAACAAATCAAAATCAAACAAAGAGACAAATAAATAAATAAATGAAATACGTAGCTGATACCCACGCAGGTCTCATCCCGAGGGTGAGTGTGCCGCCCACCAGCTGCGTCGTATTTCTCTCTTCAGGAGAGAACTGCGTACTCCATTCCGCCCACAACACCCTAGGCGTCCAGCCAGCACTGGGTAGTCACTGTACGCCAGCGAGAGGCAGAGAGACGCCGCCCATCAGCCTACAGAACGTGGATTCCCACCTTGCCCATTGTCCACAGTCTCCGTCCCATATCAAATTCTCATATGTAAAAGGTGTCTGTTTTAATTATGCAGTCAATTATAGGTCATTCTAGCGCCCCACACTTTCACATAATAGGAAGTAATTAGCGAAATCAGATGAGGTTGATTTTAATGATGCCCTACTTTGTAATCTATATTTACATCAGTGTGGCTTCCTTTTTGGCTTCTATCCAAACTCATTTATTATTTTTGAAGTAATAAATGACATTGATGGAATAGTGCTGATCAGGCTCCGCAGGTTAGAAGTTGGAGCGTCTGTCCAGAAAGTTGGCAGTTTAAATTTTGCGGCTCGCAGATTAATGACATCGCTGATGAGAGATAAAGTAAGGTCATATTAAACTGCTCCGGGGTGCTGAAAAAAAACGACTGATCCTGTGCTTTGAAACCAGGATTTGGTCTCACGGGAGAGAGCATGATGGGAAATATGAGAAATATTTATGAAAAATCAAAGAATTCAGGTGCACCTGTGCTTGTATAGATGGCAAATGAAGTATCATTGTTTTAAGTTAAGGAGCATGCATTGATTACAGCACATTGCTGCACCCATCACAAAACAAACCACCTCAGGGACAGGAACCTGAGGGCAGCCGTGTGGCGGGTGATACCTCAGCACCACACTAGTTCAAATGGGCCAGCATGAGGTTTTATTTCCAGTGGCTGCAGTGCCGTCCTGCCACCAACCCCCAATTCATTTCCAGTGGCTGCAGTGCCGTCCTGCCACCAACCCCCAATTCATTTCCAGTGGCTGCAGTGCCGTCCTGCCACCAACCCCCAATTTATTTCCGGTGGCTGCAGTGCCGTCTTGCCACCAACCCCCAAGTTATTCCCTGTAATATGGAGGACGTCCTTATAGGGCTAGATGTGGATTACCATCATACCCAGGATGAAGCAATTGCAGGTTAAGGGCCTCGCTCAAGGGCCAAAGGAGTAGAGTCACTCTGGGCATCCATGGGATTCGAACCAACAACCTTCCAGTTACACAGATCTCTAGCCTCAGATCCACCACTCCATCCCATTGTTATAAATGGGTCTTTAATATTATGTTGCTGAAAAATTCTTTTTTTAGAAAACATTCTTGTTTTCTACATGGAGGTTTGCTGCAATTCTTCTGATTACACAGAATAAAAATTCTGATTATTCTGTGTAATTATATAGCTTTAGAGAATAAAGTGACAAACAGACAAGATAAACAAGATAAAATGTAACATTTCTGGTTTGTGTAGCAATATATAGCTAATATTTGACTGAAAATAAATATCACTGTGGTTTTTAAATGAACGGTTCCATTGCAAATACCAGAACTGGCTATGTAATTCAATTTGAGTCATTTTAATATAACTAATGTGGCAATAATTGGAAATGATTTTTTCTGTGAGTTGAGCAAATTTGTACATCACAGCTGAATTACGAAGTGTAATCATTCGGAAATGAAATCATTTGTTGAATTAAATGTCAGTTTGTGCAGCTGATTATTGTAAAGAGAGAAATGCTTTTAATTAGTTTCATATGTTTGCTGCTGAAGTCCTCTGGGAATGAAAAAAGCATCACAAGTAGCATGTTTAATGTCACTATAAGACAAAAGGAAAGTTACTGAACAGCTATTGTAATTAGAACAATTTTTAAACTAGACTCAAGGTCAGAACCATTAACAATTAATGAGTTGTAGTGACATGATAAGGTTCTAGGTAATTATATAGCCAAAAAAAATGAGTATCTAAAATAAATAAAATCTCCTCTCCATGTTTGTAACCTCTGATTATGTTTCTCATAGTATACTAATGACAGCGACGAGGCTGAACTATTGTGCTAACCCTTGGGGGTTGTTGTTTTGAATCCTATCAATACTCTGTGAGTGTGGAGTTCACCTGTTCACCTTCTGATCTGTGTGTTCTTCCTCGGGCATGATAAGAAGAAGATAGATGGAATAATTTCTGTTAAGCAGTATACCATCAATCCATCTTCCAACTGCTTATTCAGTACAGGGTCATAGGTATAATTATCCCGTGGCCATGACCTGCTCCCGGAGACCCTGATCTATACCAACCACACACACTCTACAATCAATACATTTCAGGTCATGATCACTGCTCCTTGCTCAGTCTTGATATTTGACTTTTGGTTGGTTTTTTAAAAATCTGTGCCTAAACTCTAGATTCTCTGGCTCTGTGAGGTTTTCCGATCCAAACTGAATCGATTCGTTCTGATTCTGACTTTTCATTTGTTCTCTAATTATGCTGGTGCCTGTTTATCGACTAGCTGACCTTTCCGAGTCGTACGGCTCTGACGTCTTTCGCTTGACCCATTTGCACTTGGTGCCTGTCTCATGCCCAGACACCTCAGCTGTGGTCTTCATAATCAGCATCCCATGTCCTGTCAGCACCGAGTACTCAAGCGGCTCAGCTGCTGAAGAGGGAAGGACCGAGAGGCAGGAAATTTGGCTGTGTGTGTGTGTCTGCGGTTTAAGGTAAAGCCCTTTGGCCTGAGATACTGTACCGCGCCCAAGAGCTTGTTAATGAAGTTCTATTTTTTAACTCTATCCTGTTGTCATGACAGCTACTGTTACATCATCTTAGCAGGACTTGAAGATCAAGTGACTCAAGGGCAGGCATTGTGGCAAAACAGAAAACGGGGGGTTTACTGAACACAGAGAACAGAGACTGAAAATAAACAAGACCACAAAGGATCAAAACAGGAAGGCTAGTGCAGGGAAGGGTGCAGGCTGACAAGAGTTATGACGTAAATGACTGAACTGGGGAACACGAGATAGGGAAACAAATGTATACGGGACTAATGAGGGAGCTAACAAGAGGCAACTGGGAGTGATTTCCACAAGGGGTTTAGGAAGGGGAGCCAGGACAAGAGGGATGGGCGTGACTTGTTAGGGCCATGACAAGGAGGAGACGAGGAGTGATATGACAGATGTCTCCGTTCTCATAATGTGATATGCTAACATAACGTGAGGCCTTCAACTTACCAGTACTAAGAAAAATCTGAGGTCACTTTTTAGGGTAGTTAGCACTTTGTCTTTTAGAGTGATTCTGATATTTATAATTTTCTCTTCATATAATATGCTCTTCACTACATTACTTCGCCATATGGAAAAAAAAAACATCACCAATAAGGCTCCATATGAAAATTGTTTCTATATTGCACCCCCATTAATTATTTATGCATTTCCTTCTGCAGAAGATACGTTCTGGTAGAGCACATTTATTGATAGTCACTGTATAAAGGCATACTTATGTTCAAGTTCATTGGCTTTTATTGTTTAGAATGAAAGCTTATGGCATTGAAAGCTTATGGCATATCCAGGCATTCAAATGCTCAATGATCTCTGAATTTTTCATTGTACATTGATTTTTGCATGAATATTGATTTTTCTTGGGTGACTACTGAGCAGCTGTTGATGCCATGCTGAAGAGTTCTTTATACATGGCTGAGAAGATAACGAGAACTGTTGACAAGGTATACAAACGCTTCACTGGTTATGTGTTATCTGTGCTGGTCTTAATTATCTATATAATCTAATTATCTATAAGAAGGAAGAAATAAAAAGAAAAAAAGAAATGATGAGGATACGTTGAATTTTTGGTAGCTGTACCTTCATAAAACATTTATGGCGCCTTCATAGAACATCCATAAGCATACCTTAACATGTTATAAGGCATTGCATTCATAATTCTTAATGAACATGATGCTTACATTCTTAATGAACAAGATACGACAGATTTAATCTACGTTAAAAAAAAATAAAATTATTGTATAGTCACATATTGTTCGTTATGAAGAATGTTAATGTTTTTATATCTTGTTCATATGAATCATTATGAAGGCACATTTCAGCGTTATTGAGCTGTACAGGCAAATTATTGAAGAAAGTTCTATCAGCAACAGTGACACTGATCTCACATACCTCATTAGCTACTTGTACAGTAGAAAGGTTTGATATACAGCAGCTATCAAGCAGATACAGAAACAGCCAAGCACATATATATGTGCTTGTCCACTCTGCAGCACCAACGACTGTTTGACGCAATGCTATGCGTTCCCTTATTAGCATCACCCAGTACCTGCAAGAAAGCCAGAATTAGGCCAAAAAAAGCACTTTCATTGCACATTTTAAAGAACACATGCTAAATGTGATTACAGGGTGGACTGATTGCACTGTGATCAAATCTGATTGCAATGTACGTTGATTACAGTATGATGGAAATGGCATGAACCTCTAACTGGGGATGTCATATCAATATTTTAAAGCATATTGCAAAAAGAAAAGAAAAACTTGTCAGGTTTACTTGAGGCCTTTCAATTGCAATTGCAATGTATTTCACAAGCTGAACAAAAGTGAAAAATAACAAAAAAAATCTATGAATTCCCTTTGACTTTGGGTCTTCTTGGGCAAAATTTTTGTTTGTTTGCAACCAAAATCGAATATTAAACATGAAATAAAGATGTTGATGAAAAAAAACATAAAATACAAAGTAAGGTACCTAAAAGCATACTGACGGGTGATGACATTCTGGACAAACAGGAAACAAAAATAAAATCTGTAATGAGGATCCAAAAGTATAACAGGAGACCAGGAGATTCCAGGGAGAACATTTTTAGCAAAACCTGCAGCAAAGCTGCAAGTTATTTGTAACACAAAGAATACTGAACGAATCCCCCATTATGCCATATGCAGAGGGGCTTTCCATCCCATTTATTTCCATTTTGAAGGCCGTCCCGTTTTAGGTTCAGGAAAGAAACGCACAGATCTGAATCAATACTCTCTTTTCTCCAGCCAGTGGTTTCCAAGCGTGTTCCTGTTACCTAAGCTGTGATTCACTGTAAAATCTATAAACGTAATTGAAGTGATACAGTTCATCCCTCTACTCAAACTTTGCACTTGATTCTACTGACAGCACGAAACCATCAAACACAATTATTTTCGTCCTCCTTGTTTGAGTATGAGCGCATGAGGGAATTTCTCCCAGCCAATTTAGAAGTGACATGCATCCGTGAATGGATTCATCTAATAGCCCTGATCAATGGCCACAACGACTGAAACATACCACTGAGGCATAACAGCCTTCTTTGTCTGCTTTGAAATAAAATAAGTACACGGGGTGAAGAAAGTTAACAACGTACACTGACATAGGCCTGAAATGGCTATGGAAGTTGACCAGATGTATTGATCCCATGCTTGTGCTGTCACTATAACACTAAGTGTGTCGTATTCCTTTACTACTGCTGCCTTGATGAGGAGTGTGTTGAATGATAAGGACTAGCGTGTGCTGGCAGCGCATTCTGAGCGCACTGCGGCGCTCAGTCTACCAGCCTTCTGAAACAGGGAGCTCTGCCATCGTTGGGTAAAAGCACAGTCTCCGATATCACTGGAAAATGGGTCCATATTTGGGTCATAGCAAACCAGTAAGACAAGAGTGTTAGGCCAGACTGTGCCGCTGTTTTCCGTAGCACCATAGACACACCATGTGTGAATGATTTATCTCACTAAATCGGGTCGGTAGCTTGGGTGACTTACGTCAGATAGTCTGTTGTACTGATTGCTTTTTTATGTCCTTTTGCATTTCCATGCATGTTTTTTTTTCGGTCCTGTTTGCTTGTTTCCATACCAACGCTACACTTTTCGTCCCCAGCAACTTCACCTTTTCTTCCTGATGCATTTCTCGAAGTGAGTCAATTCTACGTTGCTACTGTAGCCCCATTGTTCTTCAGCAGAAAATCATCGTACAGTTATAACAGCCTCCCCCCGGCCGGGTTCTACCATCAGGCGTGTCTCCTCAGTGTTTGCCATGCTGCCCATATTTCCTTTCTCCACTGATCGCTTAGCGCTGTTTCTCTGTGCCTTTTCCTGTCTTTTTTTCTGCAGATTTGCATTGCCAGGTCTGATAAGCGGTTCTATGCACCGCGGTCCGTCTACGGGATCCTGAGCCGTGCGTTTTTTGGCAGGTCCATTTAACAGGCGGCCCGCAAAGTAGGCTAACATTTACAGCTCATTTATCAACAGCTGTTTGGAAGTGCAAGGCAAAATAAGAAATTACACTGCGCATCATGAGCGCTGAAAACGTGTTTTTGTACAGTGTCACTTTTTACAGGTGATTTCTCCCGTGGCCAACCTCACCATGAATACTGCTGAAACACATTTCACTTGCCTTAGTGACTTAAGCTTCTGTAAGGTTTCCCACAAATTATCCCATGTTTTAAAATCACTAAGGTTGTGAGAACAGGATCGGCTGATGCACCTTATGTTTTCCACTGTTACCAGCCTTAAAGGCAACTGGAAATTTAGTCCCAGGAGAAGATTGCAGCACAAGAGCAAAACAAAAGTGCAATATCTAAGAGGAACAGGCTGGTCAAAATAACAAAGTTTATCGAGATTGGGAGGAGATGAAGTGAAGTTTGTGACTCTGACAGACGACCTCCTGAGAAAGTCATGAAGCACAAAAGGGTCAGGGGCATACCTTTGGCTTGAACATGGGGGGGTTGAGGTCTCCACCTATTCATCATAATGATTATATTTTTTGAGGGGGGGGGGGGGGTTGCAGCCGCCATAATTTCATGCTCATGAGATGTAATGAGCTAAGCCAAGAGGCAAAATCTACTTATAAGCCAAGATATATGTTTTACAAACTATTTTAGAAAATGCTGAGAAAATCACACAGAGCTCCTTTCTGCTCAAAACAAAACGGGGCCAATTAGTACAGGGCTCTGAAAATCAGCAGAACCCACGGCAGACTGGGTATTTCAGCAAACTGCCATAAAGGAGCAAAAGGAAAGCCCGACAATGGTTACAGTTATTTCCATTTCTGCAGTAATTGTAGGCAATCGCACCCACACCCAGCTGAGCCAGTTCTCCCCGCTCCTTGGGTCCCTGGGTCAAGGAGGGGCATATGGTCCCACTAACCTTTGAGCGATCTGCTGGAATAGTTTGTTTAAAATACATATTAGGGGGAAAACATACAAATAATATTTGTGAATATGGTTTTTCTTCCTAATTTTCCTTGATCTAGTGTACCTAGCACCTAGTGACTAAGAAAGGCGTCTGGAACAGCATTTGAGGAGCTGCAATCCAGCAGAGTTCTTGTGATGTGAACACAACAAAAGTTCCTGCTTCCAGAGCAAGGTTCTTGTTCCTGAAACAAAAGTTCCTGCATAATGAAAGTTAGCGAGAGCTGCTTTGCCATGTGCAAATGGAACGTGTGTTGTCTGAGTGTTATAGTGAGTCCAGGAGAGGTTTGTGTAGACCTGGAAGGGGGGGAGGGGGTGGTCAAGGGGCTTCGGCGTCATCTTACCCCCAGACATGTTTGAGACACATGGTGGAGCTGATCATACCCACTCAACATGTTATTTTATTACGCCAGTGAGGCCATTTTATTTTAATTTTAAGGATACGTTTTTGATGTGATCGTGTTACAGTTAATTATAAGGCATGTGCTGCTGTTGCAGTTACTGTTTTCTATTGTCTATATTTGGAGGTGCACATAGATAATGGGTTGCAACAGTGAAGTATCTTTTGTACTTATTTATTCTTGCTTTCCCAATTTAATTTCTTTTCATATTCAACACATCTGATTCAACGACAGAATGACTAGTATCCAATTAACGTAAAAGATAAAGCCCTTAACATATGCATCATACATTGAAATAATAAGTAAAAGGAGATGTTGATGCATCTCCCAAAAGGTTTCCTTGCTCTGGGCAATGGGGACCATCTCAGTATCCTAAGGCACTGTGCACTTTGGACGTGATGCCAGTGCATGACAAGGGAAATCTAGTCATGTTGAACTGAAATGAAAAGCAGCAGATGTGGGGTGACACATCCCAAGCATGGGCATGCTCTCCTCTCCAGGAGGCTCTGCTGGAGACGCTGACGCTGGAGGCCTTATGGATGGACGTCGGCCTTCCCGTGTGGAGGAGCACTCGCACGGGAGAAGGCAGGACGCAAATTGTCTTATCTTTGTCAGTCCAGGGACCTTTATGGAACCTGTAAGAAGATGAGTTCTTGTGGCAACGCCGGTCGGGCGTGCAAATAAACAGGAACGCCTGTTAATATCATTCTCATGTAATTTCATCGGGAGAAATAAGTCCCCCTGAATATATTACCTGTAGAATGAACAGTGTTAGAGGTACAAACCCATCCTGTCCAGTGTGAACCCCAGCCCTGTGCTCTCAGCCTCTGGAAAAAACAAAAAACCACCCCCCCGCCCACATCCAAACCATGATAAGCAATTACAAGATGAATGATTGGAGAGAATGATGGATGATGTTTTATAAAGAAACAACCAATAAATGGCCATACATACTGATAGATAGATAGATAGATAGATAGATAGATAGATAGATAGATAGATAGATAGATAGATAGATAGATAGATAGA
>JAODKE010000088.1:10157563-10168552 GCA_026779605.1 Mormyrus hasselquistii
AGTATAGTGTAGGAACGGTATAGTGTAGGCACAGTATAAGCACTGCTGGATTTTCTTTAAAGCTGTGACTGAAATATACTGAATAACTATAATGAAATGAATGGTCAAAATTGAAGACTGATATGCTGCATTTCATATCCCTGTACTCAGCAAATATAATCCATAATCAGAGTAATCATTTCATTTCTTTTGTTTTTCAGTCAAAAGGGGCAGTTTCAGTCATAGGCTTTTTTTTAATTATTACAAATATGATTAATGATTTTAGAATAACATAACGGGACTGAAGATACACAGTATACAGTCAGGAACTCATAAGTAATGTTAAACCTGGTGTGATTGTTGGTGCTCAAGCTAGCGGTCCCAGGATCTCAGGAACAGTCACCGTCCTGGGATTCTCATGTAAGACACTGTCTAGAAAAAACACAATGAAAAAACACAGGCGGCAGTGGTGGTTCTCTTGCGGAGACCGCCTTGTTAATGAGGGAGGTCAGAGGAGAACGGCCAGACTCCTTAAAGCTACCGGGAAGGCAGCAAGTGCCAAGATAACAGCTCAGTGCAGCAGGGATGTGCAGAAAGGCTTCTGTGGAAACGGCACTCGACGATCCTTGATGCGGTTCCGCAAACAAAAAGACGGCCTGCCCGCAAGGCCGTAGAGATGCGGCGGCTGCTGAGGGCAGCTCCAGTAGCTGTTTTAGGTTTCCTGGAATGATTCTTCATGAAGATTAAATTGCAAATGTAATGGGGCATGCATATAATTCTATCCCGCAGACTAATGCTAATCCGCTTGTCGGGTCTCCAGTCTTTGCCGTTCACCTTCCTGTCCTTAGCTTTGCACCTGCTTCTTGCTCTCCGTTAGAGTCCATTCTCTGAGATCTGATGTTACCTGAACTCAAAGGATTAAGCTTTGGATTATCGCATAGAACATGCTTATTCATGCGATGGTGGAGAATGTGGCTAAGTAAAGATATGACTTCTCATATTCACTGCAGTTCTAACTAGAATAAGTGGTTGGAGGATGGATGGATGGATGGATGGATTTCTTAATTACCTGACTAAACAAGTAAAGCCCTCACCAGTTTTGCCTGACTGTCTTTCAAAGGTTTAGAAAACTCATTTACAATGATTCATGGATCTGCGGTTAGGGTTCATTTTATGGTGTCGACTTTTACAGTGCGGGTGCCATGCTGGTCCCATGATTAGCATGGCCGCCTCACTCCTCTGCATCCCAGGGTTCGTTTACCCTCCCTGCCTCTCCCAGTGTGGGATTCGCACGTTCTTCCATGCCATCATGGGTTTCCTCCAGTTTACCACCACTATGCTACATTGCTGTGCTACGTTGGCATGTTGGCAACATGCTATGTTGCCACGTTGTCCGCAGATGTGCATGGTGTGTGCGATGCCCCAGCCTGGGTTATTACCTGCCATGTTCCCGTCGCCTCTAGGATAGGCTCATGACCCTGCGTAGGACAAAACAGAATATACCAGTTACGTTTGCTCATATTGAATAAAAAACAATTAACAATTGCTCTCAAATGGAGAATAATAAAACAAGCCTGGAAACACGCAGCGTCCCAAAAAGGTCCAGAGGTTCAGTTACCCAGCAGCTAAATTGAGGAACAGCTAGCATGTGATCTATGTCATTTTTAACCAGCCGTGGTAGTATGTGCTGCTTTTACACAACAGTAAAAATAGATAGATACTCGGCTCTGGAAAAAATTAAGAGACCAACATTTTTTGTTTCACTCATTTCTCAATTAATGGGTGAGCGTCTATGACTTATAAGCCAACCTTAGCCACTGGGGATGCAAGCTTGTACTCCACAGAAACTCCAACTGCAGCATAAAAAGCTCTACTGTACAGTACGTCCTGTTTTTAGAGGGAGTCCGACTGCAGATTCCTTGCCTGCACTTGCTCACCGTACATGTAAGCGCAGGCAAATACCAAGAGTTTATCATAAAACATGAAGCTAATTTACCCCAAGCGAAGGCAGTAGCCGAATAGCGACTTCTACAGTGCTGTATATAGGGCTACTGAAGACATACAAACCATAAATGAAGTGTCCACGTTTAAGGGTATAAGCCGAATGCATTATTTGTGGACTGAAGTGCAGATAAAGGGGTGCGTTTTGTCTTCCGAGCTACTAATTCCGAAATGTCCTGCTTCCTGTCTAGTGGTGAGGCCATTTTATTTACATGAGGGATTTGTCTGCCAGATCGCTTTCTGGAAATGCAAACATTGGATATAAGCTTAATGTAGCGAGCAAAGCTAAACAAAATGACTAGGAGAGATAGGCAAAGAACAGTACAGTCTACGCTCCTGATTATACAGGATTTTCAAACTGAATAACCTTCCCTGCACACTATTACAGCACAATCATAAGAGACTATACAGTGTTTTTCTATACATGCATAAGTAAATCATGCAAAGTGTTAGCTATATATCCTGCAGCCCTGGACCAGTCGCTGGAATTTAGGACCTAAAGTGATATGAATATTCAGCAAATCACATGATTTGGAAAGGTGTACATGCTGTAATCAGCAGTCCTACCACCCAGAGCAACCCAGAGGTAAAGAGCGGAAATGCAGTCCCCCCCGAGTCAAGGTTCCCCCATTTGGGAATTCATAGGAGTCAACTCAGCCTCAGTGCAATGGCTGACTCTCACCCTGGGCAGACAACCTTCTGGATCATGAAATTTCCCCTGCCGGGTAACAACATCTATCTGGACATTACAGGAAGATGCTCAGAAGACACTAAGCTAAGCAGCAATCATGTGAACCAGGACTCTTCAACTCTGGCCCTCGATTCCAAATCCAGGCCTTGTTTTCAGTTCTCCTATGTAGTTTAATAATTACTGATTCTGATTGGTCAGAGGCCTCACACCTGACTGACAGGTAGAGGAAGGCTGGAAAATCAGCTGTAGTCGGTCCTTGAGGACCATGAGTTGAATAGCACTGATGTCAACACTACCACAACAACTACATCGAGATTGGTTAGCGTTTAGGGCGGCTCCAGTGGCGCAATCGGTTAGCGCGCAGTACTTATATAGCAGTACGATGCCGAGTGATGCTGAGGTTGTGAGTTCGAGCCTCACCTGGAGCAGGTGCCTTTTGGCGTCAGTGTGTAGCTCAAGAGACTCTGGAATGGGCATAAGTTCAACTCCTGGCGACTATTACAATATGGAAGCCTTCTTGACTGCAGAGTTTGATTGGCCACTCATGAACTAGTTATTTCCTCTTAATCTGAAGTACTTTTTGCACTTACCAGTCCGCAAACTGGGTTAGATGTCATTGATTGGCAGCAAGGTATAGAAATCTTCATTCCATTTGACCCTCATTATTAGGCTGCCGACTCTTATTAGGCTGTGACTTTTATATACCAATGTATTTATATTTTCCAATGTTCTGTTATGTTTTGTGTAATTATTGTTTATTATTGTTTATTAATTTGAACAAACTAACAGCTGTTCTAGGCAACATCGATGAGAAATCCATTTTAATATCTAGCATTTGAATTATAAACGTTAATATCAGAGCGAAGACGTTGATAGAAAATAATTGATGACAATTCATAGGTTATGAAATTCTTGTGTTATGAGTCTCATGTTTTATTAACGAAATATTTCACATGCCTAAACACAACACCGTAACAAGTAGCAGTAGTCCTTTGATAATTTCTTTGCTTGCAGACAGGGATATTATTTTCTTACTGTCATGCAACAGTGTGCAATCAACTGCTTTGAAATACAGTGGCCTGTGAAGTGTTATGCTCAGGACACGATTCAAACAGCTTCTGTATTTACATTTCACTGACTCTATGTATGCTGTAAAAAGCCATGTGAGTGTGTGTCCGTGTCTGTTTTTATGGTTACTGTAAGGCCTTTATATAGCATGTACCATAGCCGTTATAATGCAATAATGGATTAACATATGAAACTGGACTTATGGATACCATTAACATTGTCTTCCAATAAACATGAATTATTCACAATAGTCATAAACACCAACCACATATATAATGTAGAGATATATCAATCAAACCGGACCTACCCCGACCTACAGACATGGAGCATGGGGATCTATCCCTTCACAATGGATTTTCTCAGGTCACAAGCAATAAAAGACAATGATCAAGGTGGGGTTTAGGTAAAGTGTTACCCAGTGTGAGGCGCTATATGGTATCTGCTATAGCTTGACGTTATACTTGTACAGCACTTTGGTCAACGTAAGCTGTTTTAAATGTGCTTTTTAAATAAATTTGATTGATTGATTGACTGATTGACAAATAGAGCATTATACTCACAATGCAAAGGTCAAAGGTCCAAATCCTGGGAAATGCACACAAACTGTAAGCCTTCTGTGAATTGTTAGGTGCTTAGGTGCATCATATCAATGGCATCATATTAATGGCATGATATCACTGGAATCATATCAATAGCATCATACCAATGTATCAATGAGCTACTGTAAGTGTTGCATGGTGGTGCTGCCTTCTACCTTTAGGACCAGTGTTTCAGTCTATGCCTCAGCTCCACCTTCTCCTCGTGTTATAATGGGGTTTCCTCTGGGCCCCCCCCCCCCACCCAGTCCAAAAACATGCTGAGGTGAACTGGAGTTACCCAATCCCTGTAGGTCAGTGTGCCCTGTGATTGGTTGGTGCCCCATCCTGGGTTGTTCCCTACATTGTGCCTATAGGCCCAGGACCCCTCTGGCCCAGAATAGGACAAATTGCTACAGAAGATGGATAGATGGTATGAATGTAGCTCAGCAATGTTCAGCTGATGTTTCTAAACTATGGGAAATAATATGAGAGTGTGCAAAACACATAGTCACAAATTTATTATTATTATTATTATTATTATTTTTATCCATCCATCCATTTTCTGTCATTTATCCAGGCTTGAGTTGTGGGGGCCGCAGTCTAAGCAGGGATGCCCAGACCTCCAGCTCCTCCGGGGGGGTATCAATGAATTCCCAGGCCAGCCGAGAGATATGATCTCGCCAGGGCCTCCTCCCGGTTGGACATGTCCACAGCACCTCAGCTGGCTCCTTTCGAAGCGGAGGAGCAGCGGCTCTCCTCTGAGCCCCTCCTGAATGACTGAGCTCCTCATCCTCTCTGAGGCTGAGCCCAGACACCCTGCGGAGGAAAGTCATTTTGGCCGCTTGTATCTGCGATCTCATTTTTTCGGTCATTACCCAGAGCTCGTGACCATAGGTGAGGGTAGGAACGTAGATCGACTGGTAAATCGAGAGCTTTGCCTTTTGGCTCAGCTCCTTCTTCACCAAAACAGAACGGTACAACGTCTGCATCACTGCACTGTCAATCTCCTGCTACCTTTTTCTCTCACTCGTGAACAAGACCCCAAGATACATGAACTCCTCCAGTTGAGGCAGTGATTTTTCCCCCGCCTGGAGTGGGCGATCCACCCTTCTCCGGTCGAGAACCACGCCTTCAGACTTGGAGGTGCTGATTCCTCATCTGGACCGCCTCAAACTCGGTTTATTTGAATTAGAATTTTTCTGAATTTCAATTCAAACTATATTACTGACCAAATAGGGCTACTGCAAGGTTCAGACCCAAATCTACACACGCCAGTTACAGGAATACTAATAGGGTGGAGGGTGTATGCAAAACATCCTGCTCAGGTACTGTTATTTTTATATTGTGTCAATAATAGGAAAGTACCGGGATAAACAGAATAATTGTATATATTTGTAATTTGCACAGGATACCTGAAAGCTGCAGTGAGTTTAAATTTTTAGATACTTTGAATGCATGGTTTCATTGCCCCACTAACACACATATGCGGGTAAATCTCTTTTCTTCTAGCCCATCTTGCTCTCCATGATAGACATGTAGGCCGGAGCAAGATTGACAGTGAAGGGCAGCCACCCTTAAGGGCCTAGGAATGAGACTATTCTGCCAAGGGCAGGTTCAGACCCACGGCTTTCTGATCACAGGCTCAGACCCACGGCTTTCCCATCACAGGCTCAGACCCACGGCTTTCCGATCGCAGGCTCACAACCACGGCTTTCCCATCACAGGCTCAGACCCACGGCTTTCCGATCGCAGGCTCAGACCCACGGCTTTCCGATCGCAGGCTCACAACCACGGCTTTCCCATCACAGGCTCAGACCCACGGCTTTCCCATCACAGGCTCAGACCCACGGCTTTCTGATCACAGGCATATCCGGAGGAGCCACGCGCTGTCCGACCCAAAGACACTACCCCCCATTAAGACGACTCTCATTTTATATCCAGAATTGCATTTATGCAAATTGCAGTTCAGAAAGTTACAAAGTCACATTTTGACAATATTGTTAAATTATAATGGAAAAGAAAGTAACAAATGATATACTATTGAAAACATTTTCAAATTCTTTGTCATGATGGCTCCTTTGTTTCGTCTTGATCTATTCTATATGTACGCCAAAGTTGCCTGCTATATCATGCTCATATGTTCAATATCATTCTCTTAGAATTATTATATTCGCAATCTTATTCAAATGAGATTGCTCAAATTTCTAAATGGGTAAGAAAATGGAACACCCAGTTTCAGAATACATTTTGTAACTAAAACTGTTTATTTAAAGAATCATGCATTATTGTGCTCATCTAGTCTACCTAAGAATAGCATATTTGGGGTATTAATTCAACAGTGTCTCCTTTAATCAGATACAATATTATGTGTGGATTCTCACAGTATTTCACAATCAACACTCTGTCACAGTGTAAACATTTATTATGTGCGATAAATTTTACATTAGTGATGCTTGCTTTTTTAAGTATGCTTTCTACAGCTTCGGAACATCGCCAAACTGCAAGGATACCTTACTATTCTAGACACTGGGAGATTGATACACGCCTTTGTACACAGTAGGTTAGACTTCAGTAACGCTTAAGTAATGCTCTGTTATCTGGGAGCCCACACTGCACATTTAACATCTTGCAGCATATTCAAAATGCAGCAGCTCGAATTGTCACCAGGAGCAGGAAGTTTAAATACAGAAGCCCTGTTCTTATTTCCCTGCATTCGCTTCCTTTTAGGTTCAGGACTGACTTCAAAGTCCTTCTACTTATATATAAGGGACTTAAAGGTCTAGCCCCTGCCAACTTAACAGAATTACTTCATGTTTACAAGCCACATCATCCACTCAGATCGCAGAATGCAGGTTATCTTGTCGTTCCACATATAAATAAAGTGGCAGTGCGTGGTAAAGCATTCTGCTACAAAGTCCCTATATTATGGAACGGTTTTCCCGCCAATTTAAATCTTGACTGAAGATAACCTTAACACATAACACACCGCAACTTTGGCTCCTGATGCTGCTCTACATGCCATTTTTATCTACTGTGCTTGACCAATAATGTGACTGGGCGTGTTCTGACCCCCCATGCTCTCTGCCTTCCTTCCCACATGTCCGGATGGCGTCCTGGTTCAGTCCCACAGATGGGTGATATTGTGCTTGTGGCTTAGGAGCTGTGACATCTTGGGTGCAGCCTTCAATCTGCCACCATCCACAGAGATCTGACTCAGTGATGGACTTCAGCTTGACTTGATTACTGTCTACACCTTTCTTTTTAAACCACTTTTTCTTTTTCCTACATTGTTATCACCCCCGGGGTGGTGGGGTGGGGGGGGGGGCAGCTGACCTTGAACCGCCAGAGGTTTTTTTTTCTCCTGACTTGGGGAGTCTTTATTTCCCTTCCTCTGTCGTCATCTGGCTTTCTTTCTTTCATTTCATGTCTTCCCTGTTTTTGTATTGCTTTCTCATTATGATGTCGCATTTATCACAACACACTAATGTAAAACACAACCCTCCGAAAGACGATATATTGAACTGAAATGAATTGAATTGAAAGTACAGCTCTGGTATTAGTCTACTACATGGAGCACAAGCATGCGACATCCGTTCGCATAATGACCGTAGTGTAAAATGACAGTCTGTTACAAATTAGCTTAATGCATTCTCTGTAGCTGTGCCACATTTTAATAGCATTAGAATGCAGCAGATAGACTATCAAAGGCAAAGCACAAAATCACCTTTTTCAGTCTGCTTTGTTACTTTTAGTCTTCCGCAATATAATGACACAAAGCGGCAGAAGGTGAAAACAAAGCAGAATACTCTAGAGAGCAAACAAAGTAAAGCCTGTGCAGTTCTGGTTTAATTAGTACAAAGAAGGCAAAATAAGTGCATGACTGTATACAAACACTGTCCAGAGTAACAACATGCTTCGTGTTCAAGTATCCATGCTTTGAAAATTCATTTAAACCACCATATTCTAATTAAGTACTTCACTTTGTTTGGTAACTGAAAAGAAATCTGATTACAGTTGTTATTAATAACAGACATTAAACAATCCAAACAAGCCTTCCATCCATACATTCATTAATTCATCTTAAAGGACGATTTATGCAGGAGATATTTTTAAAATAAATATAATCCACGTCTGTGAAGTTAAATGAGTAATGTATAAAATGATCACAAAAATTTGAACTAGCAGCTGAAACTAAATATAATGTAGCATGGAGTGGCATGGGATCGGGCGAGTGTGATCACCTCCACCTGTTCCCATCATCCTCTGCAGCTAACTATCCAGGTAAAAATGGCCCCACCATGAGCCGGCCTGGATGCCTGCTGAAAGGTGCGAGAGGCTCAGCCAGTGACTCAGCTGCAGTTATACACTGAAGTGTGAAATCTCCACGTTCTTTTTAAAGGACATCAAAAGAGCACTTACCTGCCTCTGCTACCCACCTGTGATGTGAATATTCTCCTAATATAAAAAGAAAAACAACACGTAGCATCAAAATTATCACTCAGCTAAAACTCTAGTATCCACTAAAACCCAAATGAAATCGAAATTTGGAGGGAAAAAAAAAGGTTTTCATTGCATGAAGTATGGTCTTCTGTGCCGCTTGATCATAAGCTCTATAAAGAGAGCGATGGCTTAAATAAGGGGTGCAACTTAGGCTGTGCTAAAATGTAAACGCCGAAACAAATCACGAGGAAACGAGAGCTGACACTCGGATTACTTTCAGGCTGACCTCGGTCGCAACAATAATAAGTATATCAGTATAATCAGTCTGAAAAGCACACACAGGAAAACTAACAAGACTCAGGTTATGTACTTAGGTGTATAAAGAGGTTTACGTCCTTTCTGTTTATCTCAGGTTGGATTTAATGTATTAAATTTATGAAGAAGGGCCAATTACAAATGATAATTGCCTTACTTTTTAAATTATGCATACTGCTTGAGGAGGATTTTCAAATAGCATTTATTTCCTCTTCTGTATGGTTCTTATTATTATGGTTATTGCAGGTCAAAGCACGTTATGAGAAAAGAAAGCATTCTATCAATTTACGGAAAAAGCTTCATGTTACTCCAGACTGGGTACTTTTCATTTGACCTACCGAGGAGGTCCTTGCAGCCGTAGCTTGCTGATTGGTTGATCACTAGTACTGGCACCAACTTGGAAGTTACTCGGAAGTGCAGGGAAAAACAGCGGAGCAAAAATTGAGCAGATGGAATTATTTTTGTACCTCGGTTACGTTTAATGCAACGAACAACAAACAAATTTGAATGCCAAAACATAATTAGAACATCAGTAAAAGTGTCCCATTTTGTTTGTGTTCAACACCCCCCAATAACTAACAGGAAGTTACTTTAGATGCACATATTTTTCTCTGTCAAAAGACACACAGCTGTCTTCTGACCAGTGATGTTGTGGGAGCGATGAGTGCCTCGCTGGATTGGCCTGCGACCGGAAAGGTCACCCAGTTCAAATCCCTTGGCTGCTAGACTGGTCCCACCATTGCGCAGCTCAGCAAGGCCCTTAACCCCTGTTGCTCTAAAAGCTATGCGACCCTGCTTTCCAAAAGCATCTGCTAAATAAGTAATAAGCCAAACAAATATATGAAAACTTGATCACCACTGATTATTGAAAAATACCAAAAATTTCCTTTATGGAGAACTTTTGTAACTTTGGTTGACCCATTTTTTTGGTCATTTCTTAACTGGCGTATACATTTTTTGTCCGTGCTGATAACAACTAAGGTATCCCTCAACAGCTACAGTTACTTTAATTTATTTTGGGATTTTTAATAATTTTTCATTTGAAAAGTCGACCTAATTAGATTTAGCAACCCACTGCCTATTTTAGGCTGCTGAAAATACCTTTCCTAGAACTTAATGTTTTCAATGAGATGAATCCTTCCCTTCATACAATGTGTAGTGTGCAGCAATTCCAAATAGCTGGTTTAATATTTTTTTGAAGGGAAATTACACCTATTGAGTCATTGCTGATGACAGAGAAGTACTTTAAAGTACAGTGTCCTAGTCCCTGACCTGCTGGGAATGTTGATTAATGCTTGATCTGATTGCTTGCACACACTGTAGCGTCCCTTTACCTGTCTCACAGTGTCTCTTTTCTCTGAAATGTTTGTATGTTTTTTTTTTCCAGAAGTTTCTTTTTTGTGTTTGTTCCAGAGACTAATTGCAGCATGTGTTCCTAATGTTACTGCCCACAGCTCAGGACATTGATTCTTTGAATGGTGACATGGACACTAGAGGTAAGGGGAATATCCGGTTTAAACAAGTATCCGATACAAAACATGTGTCCTGACTATCATCCCATTATTACTGACGGATATCCTTGTCCGCTGTCAGCAATTGTCAGGGAAACCATGATGTTCATTGGCTGAAACACTGTACTGATCCTTCCACATAACCAATAAATATGCGATGTTCGCCTGTCTGGCACCAGTCAGTCATGCGCATAGGAAGGAGAAAGTCTTCCAGGCATCCCTGAGTAACCTTTTTCGTGTTTGGTCCGCATTATATGCAAAAATGCTGCATCGTATGTGTAAACACTGTTCTGTTGAGTGCTGCATCTTGTGCCTTTTTTTTTTTTTTTTTTTTTTTTTTTAAATTCCCCCCACCCCCCCCCCTTCTCGGGAACTCTCTTATTTTTGTTTTACCTCGGCAGGACCC
>JAODKE010000088.1:10172669-10192108 GCA_026779605.1 Mormyrus hasselquistii
TTAAGCGCCTGCCCCTCGGTCTGCCAATGACTCGCTCTGTCATTCATTCAGTATTTTTCCCCGCTTGTTTCCTTGACCCTTCATGGTCCTTTTCTTTTGTAGTTTTACGCTGTGAGTCCGGGTAGCTCATCGCCTTGCTTTTCCTGCCTGCACCATGCCCCGCATCCATAATATATTACAATGTGGGGACTTTTGCCTTCATTCCTCACAAGGGGAAATTCAATTTTATAAAAAAAAAAACTGTGGGTGGAATGAAACAACTAAAAATGCCAAAGACTTGTATTTCATTGGTTACTTATGGTTAAGGTTAGGGCTGGGTAGGGGTTAAGGCCGTCATTGCTCAATTTAAAATTTCCAATTAATTATTGGCGACAAAACAAAAATGATGAAAACTGCTTTAGAAACATACGGATTTGAGCGGCAACATTGGGAAACTGAAAAATTAAATTTAACATTGTGAAAGTGTCCAGGTGCCTTTTCGAGCTGCAGGAAAAACATCGACTCCCAGACTACATCGCAGTTCGCCTTCAAAGTATTTTGTCAAGCTACATCTTCAGGAGGACAGTGAACCCCAGTAGACAACAATAGCAAATAGGCTGAATCCCAGGGTATGCAGCCTATAATGACTGCTCCATGCACTTGGGAAGTGTGTTAGTCATTGAGCGGGAAACTCAGGAAAGAGTAAACCTGCAGTAGCTATGGGATCGTTCAGTCTGAAATGTGGATAGAAAAAACAGGACAAATGATCAATAAAAATGGCTAAACTTCCCAGAAAGCTAGGGTGATGGCTGGACACCACCTGAGGGCAAAACATTTCTTCATACATTGGCTATCTTGTTTTAAAGTTGGATTGCAGGAAAGCCTGTAAGATTGGTGGAGCATACCCACATGTTCTATTAGTTATTTTTCTCCCCCGCATGATTTCTGGGATTTTATTTTCAGGGACGGAAAGTAAATAAAGCCCCAGAAACAAAGATCAAGCGATCATTGGAGCGGCTAGATGGTGACCTGCTGCATCTTTCCGAAACGGACGACACCTCCTTCATTATATGGACCGTTTGCCATAGCTAGTTGTTTGTAAACTTCACTTACGCTGAAAAATGTTCAGTTCATGGAAAAAAAAAATTGTACCAGTGAATATCTCTTTTAGAAGAGTGTTGGTCTTCTTTCACTGCATTTACCAACTGAATCGAAATACTGGCTGACAGATGTGTAGCACAGGACTTTTCTGTATTTCCTAATGGCACTCTTTCAAGTTCAAAGTGATGCCATTTGAGCTGTGGAACGCATCTTACATGCCATTTAGAATATATCATGTTATTCAGAAACACAATAGCGCTTTTTGTTGGGGAAAAAAAATGACTTTCCGACATCTAGGTACTATGATTCATTTTATTAGAAGAATAAATATTGAGGAGAAAACTCATCATGTGTGGCTGAAAAAATACTTTATTAAATACATGTGTGAGAGAAAAATCTTTTGCAGCTGTTTGGATTCCTGCATTCATCCCACATGTTATATTAATAATTAAATAACGTCTTATTATAAATAAACAGTCTTATTTCACATGCAACAAAAACAATGATTACTTTTTTATATTTATTTTTTTCAAACGTGTTGTAGTATATTGGAAATAGTGCGCCACTAGTGAGTAACCAGAGTCGGTGTGGTGTGGTGACATTCAGGTGTGGCTTTCAGATTCCCTGCCCAATTAAATTCACACTGTATCAAATTGTGCTGCCATCTCTTGTCCCTGTTCGTATCCGTGTTTACAAATCCATTGATCTTCATCATGAATGATCCAACATATCAAAACTTCGACAAAAAATAATACTGAGACAGTAGGTGCAGTGGCTAGAATTCAACCGCAGAAAACTGCAGATCTAATCAACAACGGAGAAGGTGTATGCAGTAGCGGGTTTGGATGATTGATTTGCCTAGAGGATGAGAACTAAAAGATCATTTTGCATATTTAATGCTGCATACTGGATATCATGATACTGGACTGAACTGGATCAAAAAGAAATCCAGTGGTATCGGCCTTCTCCAGTATAGGACGAGGAGAATGCTTATGTGGTATAGGTTATGTGGTATAAGGACACTATATGTAACAAGCCAGTGCGCATTGCTGTTTCTGTGAAATCCAATGAGAAAATGGAAAGACATGATGAAGACAGACACAGATATTAGTCAATAATGATCAGACGATCATCTCCGTAAGGAACACATTATTGATACTGGATACTCATTTCAGCAAGATATTCAGCTAACCCCTTGTACATAAATTAAATTGTGAAATACAATTAAACTGCACTGAACAATGTCTTCTTTAATCAATCTGAGATTTTTTTTAATTAGTTTTTATCGGTCAGAAGCAATGAAGTATATTGTGCACTGTGCCATTTCTATTTTCCTTTAAATAAAAGGAAATAAAACACATGCTCCTCTTTGACAGATCATTTTCAGTATAGGGTGTTATGTCTACACTAGCTAAAGCTGATGTACAGTGATCCCCCGTTATATCGCGGTTCAGCTATCACGCCCTCGCTATATCATGGATTTTTCCACGATGCATCATGGTTCTCTGTGTATTGCTTACCTTGTTTATGGTCCAGTTGTTTTGAGCAAACTTATTGTGAAGTTTTGTGTGTGAGAGAGAGAGAGAGAGAGAGAGAGAGAGAAAGACAAACAGACATATACATTACATATTATTATTATTATTATTATGATTATTATTATTATGTTACTCATATCCTTAGCCCGACATCCACATATCATATGTGTTTACAAAGTGTGTTTTTATACGTTTACATGTGTTTAAAGTGTGTGGGAGGGGTATTTAAGGCTTAAACTATAAAAAAAACCTTTATTTATATGGTTTTTCTATATCGCAGATTGTCACCCATCGCTGATGAGTCTGGAACGTAACTTCCGCGATAGGCAGGCGATCACTGAAGGTGTAAATTATTGGAAATGTAAATTATAGTGTGTCACAATGAACATGGTTCACACTTCCTAATAATTTCAGACATAAAGCCTGATTTGCCATGACTTTATTCAGAAATTACATAAGCTTTAGGTATAAAGGAGCAGTTTAAAATTAGAAGCCTCGATTCTCACTGGACTTGAGTAATTTCCACGTTCACGTCAGACTGGGCAGTCTGACATTCCTCCCACACTCAGGCGGACATCCTGAAGGTGCAGCGCATGCCTGTCTGGTATGTCTGCTTGCTGCGGAACACTCAGATCGCAGCCCGCGGTACAATTACTGGCTCTGTGTTCAGGATGACTGTCTTCACATTGCTGTTTATAGGTGCCAGGTGACAAAAAGGAAGCAAATTATGCTGGCAGGATAAAAATAGAACATTTTCCACATGTTAATATTAACTTAAAGGCATTGAAAAAGAATGAATGAATGAGTTATTTTTTTATTTCATAATGCATATGTTATGGAATTACAGTCTCTGCAAATCAAATAATGCCTCATCAGGCTTCCTGTTTTTGACCTAATAATGGCAGAATTATCTTCCAGTGAAGTGTACAGTCAGTCCTCCTACAATCAAGTCTAAAACAATGTGGAATCGCAGTTTTAAATGTGCGATTTTCAGTTGGACAGAAAAGCACTACACAGACTACAATGCGATATGGTCCTTGCGAGAAACACTACTTGCACGCAAAAACAGCTGTCTAAGTGAACGATAGAGTTCTTTTGAAACCAATTCTTTTCAGTGAGTTGGTCAAACCGGTACAAAAATCGAACTTTTTGTACATCCATACATTACACAGGTCAAAGCCTTAGATCAGTGTCAAACTCCAGACCTGGGGGGGCCGGAGCCCTGCACAGTTTTTGGGTTCACCCTCATTTAACACACCTGATTCAACTGCTTGTGCTAATTACCACACAGCTCTTGAGCTGAATTGTTTGTGGTGGAACAGGGAAAGAACTAAGCTACACAGGGCTCCGGCCCCCCAGGACTGGAGTTTGACACCCCTGTGTTAGATTCTAAACATCCAAAAATATTTAACAAATTATCATACAAAAACACACAGCAACCTTAGTTCACTTACATTTGTACACTGTCTATTGCCATGTTGCCTTCAGTGCCCCTCCACATACCGTAATCTGTTGTATTTGTGCTGTATGCATGCCCAGCCGCATGATTGGCTGTGGCTCACTATTCCTGATTTTCAGTAATCAACACATTATTGAGTTCAACATGTTCAATTGAACCAGTTAGTAAACAATTCTTTTGAGACTCATATGGTCCATAGGAGATGCTTATGATAAAATGTATTCATTTTTTATTATTAATTCTTACTTATAATGCATATAATTACATTACGGGTCACTGGTATTGCTATTTATATTAATTAATTAATGGTGTTAACTCATGAAATGTGTCACGCTCGTCTGCTCCTCTCGTGTGCCACGCCCCCTCATCTACCTCGTGTGGAATCCCTGTGTTCTCCGGCTGTTCCTGCTTGTTGTCATTAATCCGTTGTATTTAGTCTGCGTTTCAGTTTGTTTCCCCAGTCCCCATTGTTATGTCAGCCCCTGGTTTGCTTGCCCTTTCGTTGCTGTGTTTATTAAATCCCTTGTTTATCCCGGTTCCTGACTTCCTGCGCCTTTTCTGCACTCCGTGCGTCGCCAAGCATGACAAAATGATACATCAAACAAACAATTTAATGCAATTGTATTTTTAAAAAGAAAGTATTAATTATTTATATTAACCGAATGGCATAGTTATTATGTAAAATTCAAAATAGCTTTTGGTATACCTAAATAGCATTTATAGTAGCATTACGTAATTAGGAGTTGGTTATAAATCAGTGGAAACATTGCAGTTTATAGTGAAGTTTATAGAGAAGTTCATGTTTTCTCTACCTTAAGAGACTTTTTTAATTGAATTTGAGCATTACATGCTGGCATCCTGCAAATTAAGAGTATGTTCTAGAATGTACACTTTAATCAGTGTAGTTAGCTAAATAGGAGTCTGACCTTTTGAAGTCAGTTGTGAACTTAACAGGAAGTCAGTGAAGAGACTCGGGAACAAGCATAATGTTCCCGACATTGTCTACCTCTAGTTACAGTTCTTGCTAGAGCAAAATGCTTTACTGAAAGAGAACTTTTTTCAAGGATTATAAAACAACTGTTTTTGCACTTCCATGAAGCAGTTTTCCAAGTAAAGTGTCTTTAAGTCTCATTGAATTGCAGATTTGCGAGTCACAAATGAAAGTTTTATAGTTTTATTTGAACTTCCCAACTTGTATTGACAGCACAATACTGGTCTCAACCTCGATTCCAGTTGGACTGGAATTTGACTAATGACATTGACAAAGAGCAGACATATGAAATCACCGAACATAATTAAATATGTTTTAAATAAGACTACAATTAAGAGCTAGTCTATAGAGAGCAACTAAGGACTTGAGTCTACTTAATAAACCGCAGCGGTTCATGATCAGCTTGCCTGCATGCACATTAAAATGACCAAAAATTAATTACCCCTTACAATTTTCTCTTAAGGAGGTTACCCAACCCTCCACTAAGCTGTTCCTCTTCACTGTAATGTATAGCTGGAGGAGCCCAAACGGGCCTCTTCATCCTAGGAGACGGGTTTAAGCATGTTGAAAAATGAATGTGAATATGTCATAACAGTCAGCAGCATACATCACTCAGAACAGAATAGAAATGTATGACATAGACCTTGACAGAGAAGAATAGCTTTTCAGGAAATACGTACCCTTCAGTGGGATATACTGGAGACAACAAATGAACTAACGTAAATGGAAAGACAGAGACAGACAGACAGACAGATGATAGACAGAGAAATAGATAGACAGACAGATAGATAGACAGACAGACGTATAGATAGACAGACAGATAGATAGATAGACAGACAGACGTATAGATACAGTATACAGACAGACAGATGACAGACAGAGAAATAGATAGACAGACAGACAGATAGATAGACAGACAGACATATAGATATACAGACAGACAGATGACAGACAGAGAAATAGATAGACAGACAGATAGATAGACAGACAGACGTATAGATATACAGACAGACAGATGACAGACAGACAGACAGATGATAGACAGAGAAATAGATAGACAGACAGATAGATAGATAGACAGACAGACGTATAGATATACATACAGACAGACAGATAGACAGATGACAGACAGACAGACAGACAGATGATAGACAGACAAATTAATATATATACATATATTTTAAATACATATTTCCATAGGTTGGACAGTTCCATTTATTTATTTGCAAATTGCATATTCTTTGTAAATTACTTATGTGCTCAATGCAATCTGTAAAAATTCGAACCGTGAAAGTAGTTGAATATTAGTTATGTTTTTATATATTAATGTTTTTTACATTTTGGATGTGAAAGGAAATATATATCGTTGTAATGTTGTGAAATGTAACAGCAAATGTGCGTATGTTTATAGAAGAATGGGTCATATTAGAATTTGCACAACATTTTCTGTCATTTCGATGATTACATGATAAAAAAAAACTTTTGACTGTTATATATATTTAATGGTAATTTAAACATAATATGTAATACGTAAATATGTCATATTTCTCTTTACATTCTTGGTAAATAACTTTACTAAAAATACATTCTTACATTGTAATAAAATTGTGTTTAACTACTTTTTCAGTCACATTCACACTGTTAATCTGTGTAAAAAGGATAAAATATCACACATCTTTAGCTATTTCTCCTTTCCTCCTTCCTTCTGGCTTCCAGAGTGCTTTGGTCCAGCATTCAGTCTCCAAAAGCATGACCCGTGTTTCGCTTTAGCACTTCTACCCACGGAATTCTCTGCTGCTGCTGTGGTACAGTACTGCTGTGTCAAACACGCAACGCAGGGCAAGACCATGCCAAATATATATTTAGAGACATATCAACAGCTGAAAGCAGCTGAAAATTCAGCTCTGACTGTGTATTTTCCACACTGCTACACTTTCAACAACATCTCCTGTCTACGCTGATCAAAGAGCTGATTTACTTGTAATCTCATCTCTGTTCTACTAAAAATCCTTCAGTGTGACTGTTGAGATGCATACAGGCTATTGTCTTGGCCGATGGCAGTGATAAATGGTCTACCTCTCATTTCATTCTTCTCGCTACTGTCTGCTGCTTCCTGGCACATTCTCTTGTTCAATTCGTTAATCTGCATATTCCACAGTCTTCCTGGTCCTCACCAATAATGAACTATGATAAATATGTTTTTAAATTTCTTATAACACTGGGAGTGGTATAATTGGAACTGCATTTGACTCACAGACTGCAGATGGACATAACACTGTGCTTTTTGTGGTTTCTGGCACATTGAATGACACACTTCTTACAATCTTTCTGTTTACAGTTTCCCGAGGAAAAAAGTGAATATGCAATTTCCATGGTCTGCAACTCTATATCAGCTGTTTTACTTTGCTTACTTTGTTTACCAGATATTACCGAGTTGTTTACCTTTCTGTTGTTGTTCAAATTTCATTCCTTATTTGTTGCTTTGCCCTAAAGTGAAATAAATAGTGAAATAAATGGAATAAAAAGCTTGTGGGGCAATTATAGGATGTTCCCTCCCAGATAGCAAAGTTGCAGTCGGGCTGTAGTCAGACCCGGTATGATCAGCTGACTTCCATTTTGAATCTAGATTCAATTCCAGTCCAAGCATTTGGACCCCAAATGGGCCAAGTGTCACTGACCTTCTGCCCCGGTGACTCAGGACAACTCAAATTGGCATGCAATTCATCTCATTCTCTTGTGCATTTCACCAGAGTTGGGCATTTCAGACCCATAAACTACAAATCCAGACCAAGATTATGTTCCTACCAACCTGCTAAGTACTCTGCGACTGTGATGTTCTGGTTGGTAGAAAAAAAATCTTGGTCTGGACTTGTAGCTTCTGGATCTGATATGGCCAGTACTGGCTGTCATCAGTGTGGGCTACGGTTTACAATTTTGAATATTTAAATTGTTATATATGTTATAACAATGTAATGTATATTTTATATATTTTATATTTGAAGATATTTGAATAACAGAAAACTAGTTTAAGTTTGAGCCAGCTTATTAAAAAACTCACAACAAAAAAATCTGAGAAAAATAAGACAATCATAACAGCAGTGTGCACAAAAATGTTACTGACATAAGCATAGACTCATAAAGACACTCGTAAAAAAATTGTCATAAAAAAAAAACGGTATATGTACATTTACCCTTTGTCTTGTGGCACGTTACCGTCAGACCACGTGTACCGATGGTGGCATAAATCGATCGGCCTTATAACCTTTTGCCAACACCCTAGTCGCTGGCACGATTCCAATCCAGGACTGCCGCACATCAGCCAATCCTAATCCGAGTTGTCATGCTATCTGGGCTCCTTTCACGTTTGAACTTTTTACACAGGAAATACTTATCTAAAATGAATACCATCGCAAGTAATGAAGTGCGACGTTTTTGACCGTCACATAAAACATAATCTGTATAAATGTTTTAATTAATGACCTCAGAAGTGCCTTTGGCAGATTTCTGTCATTTTTCAAATTTTATGTAGCCATCAGTATGGATTATGTTACAAGATTGCTGAATCAGGTTATTGTTCATACATAGATTTTTTTAAATGATTGTCAATATATTTTCAGATTCTTTATCTAAGGAAAACAGACTAAATTGGAATTTTTCCAAGTCTGAAGAAAACAGAGGCTCTACAGATATTTTATGCAAAGTGTGAGTGAAGGGGGATAGTGTGCATCAGTGGGTCATACTGTTGCCTTTAACTGCTTGGATGGGTGGGGTTAAATCCCAGCCCTGGTCTTTGTGTGGAGGTTATATGTCATGTTTCTTGCAGGGATCTCTCCATCTCTTTGATACCACCTCCGGGGCGTCCTTGGGGGAGCCACAGAGAGTCCAGTAGGGCTCAAAGATGTGGACTGTCTGGGAGGGGGGTCTCGGAGGACCAGGCCTATACTGGCTGGGAAAAGCCTGCAGCTTGTAGACCTGAGCAGCACAAGAGCTTTTTGGTGGAAATCCATCCATCCATCCATCCATCCATTTTCTGTACCAGCTTGTCCTATTTAGGGTCACTGAGACCCTATCCAGGAAGCTACAGGCACAAGGCAGGGAATAACCCAGGATGGGCTGCTAGTCTATCACAAAGCACACACACACCAATCACACACACCATCCACACACACCAATCACACACACCAATCACACACACCCACACACACCAATCACACACACCATCCATACACACCAATCACACACACCATACACACAAACCATTCACATACACCATACACACACCACCCACACACACACCATACACACACATCATCCACATACACCATACACACACCACCCACATACACCATACACACACACCATCCACATACACCATACACACACCATACACACACACCATCCACATACACCATACACACACCACCCACATACACCATACACACACACCATCCACATACACCACCCACATACACCATTCACACACACCATTCACACAAACCATCCGCACACACCAATCACACTTATGGACGATTTGGTAAAGATGGGAATTACAGCGTGAAAGTCAGTTTTCAAAAGGCCAAGGAAGCATTGCTGTTTGCTTCTTCTGAAATCCATCAAAAATATCCTCCACTGAAAATGTCTTGCCCTGTTATGGAGATGCAGCTAAAGACCACTGCTGAGTGGTGTAAGCTAATCAGTCAAAATGAGGCAGAGTGCCTGACATCTGAGCTATCAAAGCGATTTGATGCACTGAACATACATGTCATAACCTACGTGGTGATGCAGGGAGCATTAGCACGATTCCACGAGCCTCTGCGTAACAGGCCGTAAAATATGTGGAACATAATTGTTTTAGTCTGGAACAGGAGCCCGATTTGATGTGCTTTCACAGAGCCCAGAATTTCAAGTGGTACCTCTGCACACTTCTGGGTTTTGCAGTGTAAATTTACCATTTCAGTGTAACTCCAGTGTAACTTCATCATCGGTAGCCAGTGCTAGCTTTGTGGCCATGAATCTATGCCACTACATAAGCTGCCAGCCATAGGTCGGTGGCTTTTGCCATCTGTCTTGTCTCCAGTCTCCTTCTGTCACGCTGGAGCATCAATCCGACAGCGGTCACCAGACAGGGCTTCAGAGGAACTGTTCCAGAGCTTGACAGGTTGTGTCTGTCGCCAGTGACTGCCACCACCCTGGGAGAAATGAGGGTCGTGATCGTGTCAAGGGCTAATTGCTACTCATCTGGTTAGATGACTGTTACGGTCACAAGGGCCGTGTTTGTCTCTCTTGTCAATATACGAATCTGCCCAATTGGATTTCTGCTCATTGGAGCATGTAGCTTTTGTAATTGAGATTTTTTTTTTCCCTTCCATGTTCAGTCTACAGGAAATGCAACAAAGAATATAGGAGGTGGGGCAGTGGTTAGTGCTGTCGCCTCACGCTCTGGCACCAGGGCTCGAGTCTCCACCAAGGTTCCATGCGCTTGGGGGTTGTATGTTCTCCCCGTGTCATCGTGGGGTTTTCACAAGGTACCCCTTCCACAGTCCAAAAATATCTAGAGGCTAATTGGAGTCGCCGAATTGCCCATGTGTGCACATGCATGCGCACGCCCTGTGATGGGTTGGCACCCCATCCTGGGTTGTTCCCTGCCTTGTGCCCTGCAATGGGTTGGTGCCCCATCCTGGGTTGTTCCCTGCCTTGTGCCCTGCAATGGGTTGGCACCCCATCCTGGGTTACATGAATTATCCTTTAAGAGATATAGGAAAAATTATGTTGACAATTGCATCCAACATAGGATTTGTATTGATTAAGCCTGTATATTGTAGTATTTATATGTACTTACATTACTGGCAATGTGAAAGAACGCTGTAAAACAACCAAAAAACCTTCAAGGAACATCCCTGTAACCAAAAAAATATGTTTCTAGAATGTTCTGGGAAGAAAATTGCTAGCTGGTCTAGCACAAAATAAGTATTCATGTTTTTATTTATTTATTCTCTTTCTACAATAAGTTGACAGATTGCTTTTAATTTGCTCACAGTTGGACAAAATACTTGAAGACCCTTAACTTTAAAGAACTGGATATGTTGTCAGTTTGGAGTACCAGGAAAAGAGTCTCACTCTCGCGGAATCCACTCAGGTTTGATTGCTTCTTTACATTTCTAGAAATCCCAGCATGTTAATTCACTTTGGATAAAAGCGTCAGCGGTAAACGTCTCTGACAAAAGGCAGTCGTTTGCTTACACTGTATCTTTGTCGAAATTTAATACGTTTGGCTAAATAAAGACACAGCTGTGGAGTCTGTGTAAATCTCTCATTCCGTAAGTCTTAGTTACACTACGAGAGTGAACTTGCTCTCCTTAGTTATAGTAGAGCAGTTACAACTTATTGGGAAAGGGAGCATTGCATCACCTAGGAGAAAAGTGATTTAGAGGTAGACAATTGACAGAGGTTTGGTTATTGCAGCACAGAGGAGAGAGGGACCAAGACTGCCACTGAATCCTTCCCTTTACCAACAGGCCTTCCACAATCTACACACAGCTTTTGCTACACTCTTGCAAATCCCTTCTATTTCGGGGATGGTCCATGCAGTGGGATGTGTGTGTGACTCCCAGACAGTGTGCTGGTGATTATGCACCGCATGGTTGATTTCTGTGCACACTGACAGCTGCCGGGAATATAGTGGGAACAATGACACTGAATCCAAATCTACATTAATCGGATCTCCGCTAACATTCAGACACAATCGCACAGCATCTCAGCCAACTATCCGAACTCCTGTGACACTGAAAAGAAAATTGCCATGTTTCGAAATACAGTGTAAGTATGTAGCCGGATGGATGCTGATAAGACCGGAGGCAATTTGCTTTTTCATGATGAAACGATAGGAAGTCGACATGTACATCATAAGAGTTTTCTTGTGAATCCATGTAAAGTGTAACGAACAATTAGAACAGCTTAAGACTAAAGTTAGATAAAAGTGAAAATGCACAGAGCGAGCGAGCAAAATGGCAGAAACACCTAACATGGAAATCAAGGGCCTCAGAAAGAGCAGAGCTGAACTGCGTCAGTCCTTTCTGCCACATCGTTTTGGGGGGTCTTCCCTCTCCCCTGCATTTTTATTTCCCTGTTTTTATTCGCGACACACCCATGTAAAGCACCTTGGGGCGACGCTGTTGTGAAAGATGCTACATAAAAATCTAAATTTAAGTGAGTTGAATATTTGAGTCTTTCAGAAGTTAGGCTTCCTGCCCTTTACTGTTCTTCCTGATATTGTTGTCGGCATAAAATTTTAATTGCGGAGGCCATCGGGCGCCAGTTATATTTTGTGTCTATTCTATGGTTCATCCTGGAAAATAAAATTATTCATATTTTGTTTTTATTATTTTGATGTGGAGAGGCCATACCTTAGAACCATACCTGCTTCCTGTTAACTTGACTCTCTCTCCTTGACAGCAAATTGCATCTTTGCATTTAACTCTTATCTGACATAGTACCTTGCTGTTCTGGGATTCAAACCAACAACCTTCCATTCACAAACACGATATCCCTAAGAATTACTCCACCAATGCCTGTAAAGAACAGTGGCTTCCTGAAGGACTTCGCCCGAAAGCAGGGGCTTGAATGGGTGGGGGGGTCACCTCTAATCATTCATCTGGGAGACAGACATCAGGTGTCAGGGTCAGCACCTGTTTATCCCTGTCGTTCCTGTCTTTCCCTGTTGTCAGTCTGTAGTGTCTCCACAGCTCCCCTCCGGTCACCTGTCTCAACGAGCGGAGCATGTGCCTACCTGTTAACCCCTCTGTTGTGTGTTGGAATCCCACCTCTATTTTTGTCTTTTGTTCCTTAGTGTCTCATTGGTTTCATCTGTTTTTCTAGTCCCTGTGATTTTGTGCTTTGTTTTCTGTTTTGGTTTCTTGCTTTATGCTTTTGCTTGTGTTTTACCACTCTCTCATTCCCCCGTGTTAGATTCTGTTTTCCTTATTTATTTATCAAATCCTAATTTCCCTGTTTAGTTTCCGATTAATCATTAGTTTCACCCGTGACCTCTTTTCCCAGTTTTTGGTAATTAGTCTCACCTGTCCTGTGTTAGTCTTGTTACCCAGTTTTAGTTTCAGTGTTTAAATCCCTGCTTCAGTTCTGTTCCCCAGTGGTTCGTTGTTGGATGTTGTATGTTACTTCCACATTTGTAGTTAGTCTTTGATTCTCTCCTTTTACTTTTGACCCCTCGTGGTCTGTTTTCATTTTAAAAGTATTCCCACTGTTTTTTCTGTTTGTTAATGAATCCCCGTTTGTCCTCTGAGCCGCCAGTGGGTCGTCCACTTTCTGTTTCCCGCCTGCATGATGCCACACCCTCATGGGTCTGTGACACTCTGAAAGAGAGAGTAGGGATCTGGCTAAGGTTTAGCTTCCCACGTTAGGCCATCCTGTCACACTTCAGCCAGAGTTGCCCCCATCCTCTCCCTAGGCCCCTGGGATTGCGGAGGCAGCTGGGGTGATTAACGTTGCCCGGGCAGGTGGGATCAGGGGTGCGGCTTGTTCTGAGGTGCTCCGTCGTTATGTCACAACATGGGCGCTGAAATTCTGACAGATGCCTGTTATCCAGGCGGCTGATGGAGATGTGCAACCGCATGTCAATTAGCAGGTGTCTCCTGGGGAGCCAATGTGACATTGTGTAGATGTCATTTAAATATGCATGGAAATGTAAAAACTGGAACACTTTTGAACTGTTGAATTCTTATGCCATCAAATTTTTTTTAAGTAAAATTGTGGTTCATTAGCTGAATGACTAGGATTGTGAATGTTTACTGAAATTTGAGGAATTTTTAATGCTTTTATATGAGGTTATGTAAGCAAAAGCACCCCCTGCCTTTATGACAGAATTCTATTGGGTGCCTGAAGGCATGACACACATGCAACAGTGTTATGACAAAAGTCACTTAAACTTCAAATTAAACTGAATTTTAATGACTCCAAATGAGTATACTTTTGAGAATCTGTTTTAGAGTACTTAAATATGGTCATTGTGAAATATTGAGTCATTTTATATACTTTTTGTTACTTGTAGTTAAACTCAGTCTGGCTTTGATATCGCACAAGATTTGCTTTGCCGCAATACGGAATGTTTGATCTCGATTAAGAGAGTTGCAGGGCAACTGCAAACTGGCAGAATGTCAGCAGGTTTGGTCAGTTCAGCTCTGGGACTGATGTAGTTCAGTGTGCCTGAATGACTCAAAGATTGTGAAGCAGTTTATCACTGTATAAGATTAATGTCTATCCGCTCACCTTGCTTACCTGACCCAAGTTGGATTAGTTGGAAAGTCACTTGAACACTAGTCCTCTGGTGTATACTAATCCCGGTTAGGAAATGCAGTAATATCACTATCTAGGAATCTGTTAGGAATAGTAATTTCAGAAAAGCAAGGATTTATCCAAAGAATTTATTGCTGGGCAGACCTCAATTACAATTCAAATAGACTATTTCCTGGACATTCCCTAAATAATAGACCAAGTAAGAGTCCCATTGAAAAGGCTCCTACTGTACAGTAATTTGACCAAATATAAAAACCTATCGTCAGGTAATATGTGAATGGAACACATACATATCCCAGCCATCCATATTTCAATTACATGTTGCTTATTACAAGTCGAATAGTCAGTTGTATCAACAAAGTAATAGTTAAGGACTTTGCACACCAAGTCCAAATTTTTCACGTGCATTTTTTTTATTCCACCATCTAATAGAAATTGTTGGCCACAGAAACCTTGCACAGAGAAGTGTGTTTTATTATCCGATAATTGCAAAAATTCACAAAACAAGACAAAACAGTCATCAAGCAGTGAGGATGAAATTGTGGTCCTCTCACCTTTTTTGGGCAGGAAAAAAAGAGAAAATACCAGGTCCATCCAACCCTGAGAAGCCATCAAGAGCAGGGAGAATTTCACCTGCTGATATGGGAACTGTGGAATTATCCCAAAAGTTTCAAGGTGTATTTCAGGATGTCAGTGGTCTAGTTTGATATGGTGCTAACAATATTGGAACCACATTAAAAAAACCACCAATTTATGCGATCCAGGTGCTCATGAACAGTGGTTGGCAGTGTGTCTAACGTAGACCTGCACACACACATCATGAGTTAAATAGACAATCCGAATTTTGCCGCACCGCAGGTGATTGGCAGGCATTCAGCACGGACACTCCAAATGCTGCGACATTCATACGAGATCATGCTCAATAGCTTTTGACGGATGCTTAAAAAAGTAAAAAATGGAACCCTTCCGGAAACTTTTATGACAGAAGAAAGCATCAGAATCGGTGTCCAACGAGGTAGGATTTACCCAAGTTATTAAACATTTTAATGGTATACTGTCATCTCAGTTCACATGAGATATGTTATGTTAAAGTCATTTGTTGCTGATAGAAGGTTCACTATTACCAATATATCCATGTACCTGATAGCAGTTTTTGTTCACTATTATCTGTTTGTGTACCTGATAGCAGTTTTTGTTCACTATTATCTGTTTGTGTACCTGATAGCTGTCTTTGGTCACTATTATCTTTCTGTATATCTGTTAGCTATCTCAGTTCACATATTTCATTGGAAGCTGAGCAACTGAAATTCTAAGCTATTGTGGAAAAACACTAAAAACAAAAAATGAACAATAAGGAATGACCTTCTCCCTTTGCAACTCTCTCTGACATGTACGTCTAGAGTGTCTGACAGAGGTTTCCTCAGAAAAAAAAAAAATCTGTGAAGAAGATCTTATTATTTTTATATAGAGTGACAGGGAAACAACTACCAGGCCCTCAAATGTGACAATTGTGTTAGATTGCTACTGATTTTCTCCCTTGAGGACACCTTGGATGTTAAAATAATATCCCTTCTGAGCTTCAGTTTAGCCATGAGTCAGCTGTGTATTCTGACTTTAAAATGAAGGCCTCAGAAGGTTAATCTCCTAACATGTGCTCAGGGAACTTTGGCGCAAGCAGGAGGGTGTGAGCTTAGTTTACGGAAGACACATACAGGTACTGTATATTTATTATATGTGTGTGTGTGTGTGTTTGTATACACATATTACTCTAGAAAACAAACAAAATGTTTTATTCTAAGACTGTTTTCATTGTATTTTCCAGGTAAAATGAGTGACAGATGTTATATTTTCTCTTTGCATATTTGATTTTGGCTTTCTCTGTGTTAAATTTGATTAATGTACATCACAAATTAAATTTCATGCAGTTTTGTAGATATTTTCAAAAAAAAATCAGAATATCTCCACAGGTGCCTTAGCTTGAAGTGATGTCTTGTATTATTGCCAGGAATTCAGTGTAGAAAAAAATCGAATAAGTGCACTTACTGTATGCCCCATCATCAGCCATAGGAATATTATAGTTAAATATAAAAAGGAATGATAAAGTTAAAAGGAATGGAATTTCTGTGACAATATATTGCCAAAGGATCTCCCCAGAAATCCCATAATTGTAGTAAGTTACTTATGTTGCGACAGTTTCCTTGGGGATTATGATTGTTCTTGGGGTAAAGGGGCCCAGGGAGTAATCTATATGTGTAGCAGGGAATTAGGTGCATGTGAAACTAATCGATATGACAAAGCTTCTTCTCCACCTGCCTGTCCTTCCCCCATGTACTGTTTGATAGCTTTGTGTATTGTCATTATTAGCAATTACTTGTTCATGTATACTTATATATAACCAAAACACGCACACACACACACACACACACACACACACACACACACTAAGTCCTCATATTCAAGTCTTTATAGGCACTCTCCATTCAATTTAATGAGTAGCATTAGTACAACAAAACCAAATACATTCTCACAAACTGGTGTGCAAATGGAAAATGTGAGAGGAGTATAAAGAGGATGGATTTAATCTCTGATGATGGATGGAATTGACCAGCTTGAGTTAAGAATCCTCTGCCCCCTATATCTCCGTGTAGGTTGTAGGTGTTTGAGGTATATATGTGTTGGGAGGGGGGGGGGGGTGCTGAATAAGCAGACAGGGAGATACAGAATGAGTCCTTCAGTTCTGCAGCACAGCGGAAAGATACAGCCAGGAAGCTGCCTGAGCTGTGACTTCAACTGTGAATGAAGCCCTGCAATGCTGTGATCCCCTTTGCAGCCTCACAGTAGATGAGAATTAAATATTTTACTATTGATACATTTACTGTAAACATTACATTAATGAGTCTCTCATCATGGAGACACAGTTATAGAATGGAGAACAGAAAACTACTGTACACACTACGCAATGGCATGTTCATTTATCCATTTCACATTAACTGCTCAGTTAATGCAGGAATACAGTGAGTGGGGGGGGGGGGGGGCACCTTGGAAGGATTTCAGTCCAAGAGACGCACTCACACATTTGCATCCCATAGGCCTGTTTAAAGGGCCCAGTTCAACTAAACACTTGTTTTTGTTTCATTTGACAGCAGGAGGAAACCGCAGTAGGATTGTCTGCATACAATTGTGACAATGGGACAGTTGTAACATTTGATGAATGATTAATTATCTCCCTTGGGGGAAAAAAGGTTTATGTATCATGTTACATCTGTGCAAGTGCAATATCGTCCTGTGTAAGTGTGGGAATTTTAATCCACAGCTCTGCTCCAAAGATTCCAGCGCATTCCATTTCTTTTCTGATAGTGTGGCTAAATGAGTGTTGTTATAACTGGTGATCAGTCTGGTTGAAGATGAGATATTTTGAAATCGAGCAGCATGTTGCATTTTTGGGAAATTCAGAGAAATGCGTAAGGCGGTCAGCGGGGAACAGTTGTTGCAAGTAGGCTCACGTTGAAAGTACATTAAGTAATAATAATAAATAAACAAACAAAACAAACAGCAACAAATAAATATCGCTGCTTGATCAGTTCCTGTGAGGAAATTCTCCTCCCCCATCTTGTTGTCCTCGACACACCCATTTGGTCGAGAGGAAGCTTGGCAGCTATTTGACACAACTCATGAAAAAGTTGTGAGTCGTGAAAAATTATGCAGCTCTCGTATTTAGTTATTAAATCCTGGAAAATACAAGCATGATTAAAGTATTACCGTGAGCGTTGCTTTCTCTTATTACTTTAACATTGTGTATTTTAAAAAGGGCATTTTGCAAGTCTATACAAATATGTAGATAGTTAACCCTAAACAATAATTGTCCTGAAAGAATATCTCATTTCACACATTTGATTTTTTTCTCAAAGAAGGATTAATCAACTAATGACAAAATTGCAAAATTAAGTCAGAAAGAATTTGCTTCATTTTATTACTGGTTTGTTTACATCATAGTGATTGGCAGTTACAGCTACCCCCAGTATTGTATCATTACAATATCGTTACATCCCGTACATGGCAGCGTGTGGCTCAGTGGGCTAAGCCTGTGTGCTTGTAATCAGAAGGTCACATGTCTGCGGGTCCTTGAGCAAGGCCCTTAACCCCCGGGTGTCCCAACAGGTGGCTGCCCTACGCAGACAGCTTACTCTACAAAGAGCAAGTTAAGGGAGGCATGAAATAGAATTTCCCCACAGGGACAGTAAAGGATCAATTATTATTATCACGATGACAGATGTAACAAAAGTGCACCTTATCGTAAAACACTTATTGTGTAAAATATGAAAAATGCACAGAAACTGTTCAACCTGATGCTAATACTAGATAAATGGGAGATAGATAGAAATACAATTAGACAAAGAGAAAAAAGTAGAGGAAATTGATGATTTGCTTCTTGTGTTTTTGTGTGACAAAACAAAGCGTCAAAAATTTTACAATTGTACTTGGTCTACCCTACTCAAAGAAAAACCCCTGTGAAATGGCAAACACAAAATGTTGGAGTAAGTGTGTTTATATAGAGTGAGTGTGTAAAATGTTAGGGCCATGTGCAGTTTCCTTAAAACTGACTGACAAGCTGAATCCAGGTGAATGATTTATTCCTAGCTGGTGTTGTCAGTTCAATCCATTTCAGTTACTGTACATGAAGGGAGACGGCAAGTTGAAGGAGAGTTTTTAAGTGTTGAAAAAACTGAGACGATTGTTATATATAGCTCTGGATAAAAAAATAAGAGATCACAGCACATTTTTTCCTTTCACTCCATCCTCAACTGGGTGGAGTGGTGACTCGGAGGCTAGGCATCTGTGCCAGCAAGTGGAAGGTTGCTGGTTCAAATCCCATGAATGTCATTAGGCCGTTGGGCGAGACCCTTAACCTGCAATTGCTTCATCCTGGGTATGATGTTAATCTACATCCAGCCCTATAAGCAGGTCCTCCAATTTACAGGGAAAATTTTGGGGTTGGTGGCAGGATTGACACTCCAGCCACTGGAAGAAAACTCACACTGGTCCAATCAGGCTGGTGTGGTGCTGA
>JAODKE010000088.1:10211183-10221849 GCA_026779605.1 Mormyrus hasselquistii
TTAATTAAAAGTCAGGTTAATAGCAGGTTTTTCTACAAAATAGATAAGCGACAAGACTTTTGTCAGGGACTGTAGATGAGCTCAATGAGCATTCATATTGCATAAACATCGCTTTATGAATATGAAATGTAATAAATGTAATAAATGTAACACCTGGCATCGCGGTATGTTTCTATACATCAGAATCAATTCAATTAATTTTGATATAGTGCTTTTTAGAATGAGTGATGTGTTGCGGTATGACATTGTGATGGCTACAAAGTCACAGGGCAAAAGGAATTTTTCAGCTCTGCTATAGTCTCATGGGTCCACCGTCGTATATGTGGTCCATCGTAGACCAAAATGTCATTATGTGACTCAGGACCGTAGATACTTTTTGCCGAGTTAAGCAGAACATGAACTTCTGACTTGCCTTTCCCATTAAAGACTCTCCTGTTTGATTACGAGTTATATTTGGCTGTAGTTTATTTTGGGTTAATTTTCTACTCTTTTCTTGTTTTATAAATATTGTAACATTTGTGAAAAATGTATCGCAATGTGAATTTTTACAATATCAACCGTAGTTTCAAAGTGACATTTAATATTTTAAGTTATCATTAAGCTGAAAACATTTCATCTTCTATAAAATTCAATTAATGGAGTATCCTATAACCCAGAGAAGTATTGTTAGGGTTGTGTTTTACCATTGTCATAACTGTCCAATAACTGACTGTTAAACATTATTGTACTACTTCATTTGAGCTATTGCTACAGTTTAAATTCATCTCAGTTTCAATTTAATTCATCCAAATTACTTTATAATGCTTCTCCTTCTCCAAAAATGAGTAATATGACATTTTGTATTGAAATAAATATTTTCAGTGATACTTCCTGGCCTTTCTCCATGTGTGATGGTGTTGGGGTAGGGGGGGGGGGGGGTAATCAAATATTATTTGAATAATGACTGGCAAAATTCCAACAGTGATTTTGCCTTAAAATCTCATACCTAGTGTGTACAAAGGGTCGATATTATTCGAATAAAATTCCAACAGTGATTTTGCCTAAGATTCGCATCCCTAGTGTGTATAAAGGGTCGATATTTACTGCTTCTGTAACTTCTCCCATAACAGACCAGTGCAGTGAAATGTGAGATTAATTCACACTAAGTTGGTTCCAAAATATTTTCCCTCAAAGTTGTCCCCATCACAAACAACAATTCTTAATTTGAACAGGCACAGTGTGGGTCACCCAGCCGGTACTCTACCAAAGGGCAACTTTTTATGTCACTGTTTTTTGTTAACGCTATTTCTACATGGTGTAGCGCTGCGTGTGCATGAGCAGACAGGCATCGCGGTGAATAATTAACTTAATATTCATGTTAGCAGAGATGGTTGCTACAAAAAAATCATTCTGCACAAGAAATGCACACGAGTGCTGCCAGAACTAGGGTGAAAAACAAGAGAGGTTCAGTGGTGTCAAAGCTGCGGTGATTTCTCGAGGCAGTGCAACACTTCAGTGGGAGCAAAGCAACTGAAAATCGATACTATTTACACTATGGTAGCTATTGTGGTTGCAGTGTGAGTGACAGGTTTCGTAGCTGCTAGCTACGGATGGTAGTTTTCTTATCGTCATACTGTATAAAAGGCAGCAGTGGCACGACAGAAGAATCAAATACATTCATACCAGTAGATTTCTGTCTTTCATCACACAGGCTGCTTATATATGATTCTGGGAAGACATATCCATTTTAGAGTTAATATATTAAAAACAACCGTGAAAACAGAATTACGTGTAAGCTCCAACAATTGGTTGAAATCACTTTTCTGTGCGTTCAAACTATAAATGCCAGAATTAACATAAATTTAACAAAAATTTGGCTTCTTGGGAAACCATTTAACATCTTGCTCTAAGCTGATACTCTCCATTGTTTAATGTGATAATTATGAGACAATTATTTAATTCTTTACAAAAAAAAAAATGCTGCTCATTATTGAAGCCTACTTTAAATACTCTGCAGCATGCCAATTAAAAGTAGCAAGAGACGGATTTGCTTATGTAACATAACTCATCGTACGGTCGGTTCTGTGTGCAGAACTGATTCAAAGAGCCACAATTGAGCAAAACTAATCAGGTTGTAATCTGGGTTTTAATTCATGCAATTATTATCACATTATTATACGATATGGAGAGTAAAATTACGTTTTTGCACTTACATACTTTTAGAAATAGTTCTTCATTCCAGGTTAAAAGGATATGCGTCACATCCTACATGCCTCACCCTCCTGACTCCTCCCACATGTGGCCCTGATGAGCCAATACCTGTTACGTCTTACCACTCATTAGTCTTGGTGTTTAAGCGCCTGCTTGTCTTGTCAGCCCCAGTCCAGTCAATGGCATTGAAGCCTTGATGTTGCCTGTGTCCTTTCTTGCTCCCCTCTTCCCATTTTGATCTCTTGTGATTCGGTTTTTGTTCCCCGTTTTTAGAGTTCAATAAACCCCCTTTTATTTTGTAAAAAGTCTTGCCTTTGAGTCCTTTGTCTGTGACTATATTGCATAATATTGTATAGAGGAGAAAAAGTGAACATTCAAATAAAGAAAATTAATAATTGAAGTGTAGGAGCTGCACTGGTGTTGCCGGTATGATGCACAGATCATGGTTATAAATCATGGACATAGGTCATGAATAAACCTATGAATCATAATGGTGAGTGTGTCCCAGATAAAAGAGTCATTGGAGCAGCCACTTCAGCATTCATTTCATGCCAGTTGTTTTCAGGAAATATGTATAGAGACTTGACGCTGAAATTAAGGGGCGATTAATGAAGAGGAGAGCAACCCTGTTGAGATGAGGAGTGGGAAACGTCGACGGTCACACATGAGAGAAAGGTGCAGTGCGTCTTCACCCCAGGCAGAATACCTAGATGTAGCAAAAAGGTGGAGTATTGGATAAACCGTGAGTCACGTGACTGATCGTGTTATCAGGCGATTCATTTAGCGATCATATTATAAAGATTCCTGAAAGCATGGGAGATGTGGTCAGGGGCGAAATCCGAATCATCCCTTGCGATGAGTTTGCAGATTCTGCCGGAAGGTTAAGCACGGAGGAGATCCTCGCGAACAGTGATTTGTCAAACGCAACAAGAGGGTTAAACAGTGTGTCCCCACTGCTGTGGGTTTGGAAGATGGAATGGAAAGCAGTGACCCGGACGATTCGCCCAGGGTGTCTGAAGCGCCAGGAGACCAGCCTGAACCCCAGCTCTGCCTGGGAGGCCTGCCAGGGGAACAGCTGGTCCCAGCTAATGCCAACTACTAGTGCTGTCCAGGGCTGACATTTACTTTCTGATCTTTCACAGCCCAAAGGAAGCAGAATCCTGTGCCTTGTGATGCCTTTTACAGCTGAGGACATGGCTTGGCTCAGCGTGTTACTGTACGCTGTACATTGGACCCATGTTCCCCTTCCTGGGGGAGGTACCTGACCACTGACACCCTAAGAGGTTCCTGGGACCTTATTCCTCCTTTTTTCTCCCTGGGCATCAGGGACTCGGAAGGTGGAGCTAATATTTATCCTGTGACAGGAAGCCAGATTTACACTCAGCGAGACATAATTTAATGCTTGCTTGAGTTATTAATGAACTTTACCTAAGATTATACTCTACTCACTCATAGACTCACCTCCAGAACTTCAGCCTGCACAAGACTAGAGGGGTTGTGAAAAAAATTTATGCATTGCACCGTATGCTTCTATAAAGTGTAATATATTTTAGGGGGAATATCTATTTATCTATCTGCTGATTTATTTCTTTCTTAATACAGGGTACCTTATACATGGCTGATGTTAGATGAATTAATCAATTTATCCAAATTCTTTCTGAGACATGACAGAGAGAAGTGCTATTGTTAAACACCATTTTCAACCTAATGCGCAAGACACACTATCCTGACACATTTCTGAGACATACTTAATTGTGGGTTTGAAATAGCTAGTGGTTCAATGTTAATTTGCAGTGAAAATACAGCATAGATACAAAGTACTACATACTGTACAATTCAGAGGCAATTCAGAGGCTTTGCTACAATGAAACAATAAGTCTTGTTCACATTGTGACATTTAACAGTGATTTGTGATTCAGTGGGTTGAAGTGTAGCCTTGCTTGCCGAGGGCTTCAGAATGCACCCTTGCTCTGTGTGGAATCTGCATACACTCCTTGTGTTTGAATAGATTTTCCCTTCCACACACATCCATTTTCAGCAAGCCGGTGACCCGAAATTGTCCCTAATGTGTGAGTGTGCGTGTTGTGATGGACCGGCATCCCATCAAGGATGTCCCCCGCCTTGTGTACGGCATTCTGTTGGCTAGCTACAAACATCACTTAGAAGCCACATTAAGTAAGTGGTGATGGAAGACGTAAACATATTGCCACAGATTCTCCCCTTTGTTCACCCACGGTATGTAAAACTAGAGACAGATTCAGAAAATTAATTAGTAACAAATGAACTGACATTTTTTGAAGAAGTATCCATCCACTACCAGTCCATACATACCAGTCATTGATAATGATCTCAGGTGTTATAAATTGCTTTCCAGGTGACACAAGAAGCTAATTAGGCTGCACCTGTGTTTAACTATAATGATTGTGATCAGTCAAGAAAACAGGCTCTTCAATATAGTTGTCCAATGAACAAGAACATCTTTAAAATCTTTTAAAACTTATCAAACCATAAAAACCATCATTAGGAAGTGGAGGAGCTATGACACCACGTAGACCTTGGTGAGATCTTGATGAAAGGACCAGGGGAAGATTGATCAGAGAGGTCACCAAGAATATAGTCACCACTTTGAAGTACCTGTAGGACTTTTTGTGATTAAAAGTTTCATTCCATTTATTAAAAGTAAAAGCAGAAGCTCTGGACACACTGTGCAAAGGTGCCTGAGAGGAACATCTAAGAAAAGTCTACACTGAGGCTCACTTAAGGTATGCAGATATCTGGAACTGGATAGAAATAGGTTTTGTGGATTTTTGTGGAACAGACCTTTTTGGCTTCTTTGCCAGACAAGATTTTGCAAATGTAGAACAAAAGACATAGTGATTCAGTCAGAGACCTGACTTCAAAAGAGGTACGTGAGCTGGAATAATTCTGTAACAGGGATGGACAGATCTTAGTTAACCTGCTGCCGCACTTGTTTTGGCAGTAGTTTAAGGAAACTCTGTTATTTTAGTACTAGACTCCATCAACAATCAGTAAATTTATTAGTCCTTTGGTTAATCTCATTTTAATTGCTTTTGATTCGGCAACTGTAAGCTTTCTATATGCATTGAAATATGCTGAGAAATGCAGAGTGGGAAGTTCTCATCACTTGTTAATGTAAATGTCCAATTTAATTTTGTTAATGTGTATGTCAGGCAGTTTAACTGTAATATTTGTTACATTCGCCAAGCCTGTAATTCCGCATGGTTTGTAGATCTTAATCTTTCCATAGCTTATACACAATTAGATGCTTCAGCAGCTTGACTGGCAGGTATTATAAGTCGCCCATCAGTTCTGAAACGGGGATTATTTTTAGACTAAGGTGACCTGCGAACACTAATTCAGTTTTATGTGGTTCTTGTTTTATTTGTAACTTGTAAAGGAAAATAATTTATCTGCATATTAAATAATTTTTATGTGATGCTGGTCTAGACTCCATAAGTTGCATGCATGTGTGTGGAATATAAATACCTTGTGGCAGAGTCAAGCTCAAGAAATCATTCAGACATCAGTGGGTGTACGAGCGTAAGGCACGGGTAGACCGTATTTGCGGGATAACAGCCCCTCTGAAGTCGGGAGAAAGGTGGTGACTCGCAGACTGTGGGAGACAGCTGCCAACATCCTCACTCAGCGCCAGTTCTGTCTGAAACAAGAACACTGTGAACGGCAGTAGGAGAGGGAAACAGACGGTAAGGTTACAACCAGACCGAAAACGCAGAAAGATAAAGCAGCAGCTAAAATGCTTCTCCAGGTATAACAAACAGGCTACAGAGTCAGGCGATGTGTGCCAGGCTGGCCGGTCAGGGACGTGATTTTATATGGGGCTGTGATGCTTGGCGTGTCGAAGCAGGTGCCGTGATCATTTGTTTGCGGTCATCGGTCACTGTGGGTGTGGCGGTCACATGACAGCTGGCTGCCAGAAATCTGACAGGTTGCAACTGCCCGAGGTGCTGCACTGGGCACGCCCCCTTCCTGGGGGAGGTGGGGGGGATTTGTAGGTAGGAGACCGGGTCACTTATCCCCAGGTCCTGGGTCAAGGGGGGCCCAACAGGGTCCTCTAACCTTTAAATAACCTGCTTGTCAAAAATGCGTATTTGTGCAAACTTTGTATGGTATTTCTGAATCTCATAACAGAGATTTTTTTCCTCTCTCTAATTGTCCTTGACATAGTCGTCAAAAACAATTTTACTTTCCCTCCTTACACTGCAAAAAATGGTCTGGTCTGTCACACCATGGTGACGTTACAAGTATAACATTGAGCCTGCCCTTCCCCCTCTAGGGAACCGTCGAAATGGCACGTCATCAAAAGTCAAGTGCAGAAGAGGACAGAAAGAGAGAAAATGATAGCAGAGGTGCAATGAATTTTATGTATTTGATTAAAGGTGTTGAATTTTTCGGATGGAGCTGCCCTTTTAGTTAGCCTGTATTTTGTGCAGTGGTTACACAAAATTTACTCAGTTTCAGTACAGCAGGGAAAACAATCCATCAATTTTGTACTTTTCAGGGTCACGACCTAACAGTTCTAATGTACTAAACCCCTGATATGGTGCAGTGGGGGGGGAGGTAACGTTCCACCAGCGGTTCTAAGACAAAAAGGGGTTTATTAAAGAAACTGAATGCAAAGGGAAAAACCTCAATACAAAAGGACTATAAGGAGTCAGAAAACAAACGGTGAAAAACACAACTAAGGATCAAGGAAAGACTGGGACCCAGGTAGGAGACCTAGACACTAAACAGGGCATCAACACACAGCTACATTCACAATGGCAGAGAGAGAAGGAGGACAAGGGCAGGCATTTAAATACTCAAATAACGAGGAATAACAAACGGCAGGTGTGACTCATCGAGACAATTAACCAATGAGCACAGTGCAGGGAAATAGGCCACAGGTGGGGAAACTTAACTAAATTAACACGCGCAGAAACTAGGGAACTTTAACAAATACCAAAACATTAACTGCATACTAGGAAATAAACACTAGGGAGTCTGACCCACAACTGAGGGTTGACACTAGGAGGGACTAGGGACACAAACACAAGCAGAACAGAATTAAACTGGACACAAATGGGATAAACAAAACTAAAACCCTAGAAAACAGAAACCTAGTAAACAAAACACGGGAGGCTGGCCTCAAACCCATGACTGCAGTGTTACAGACTAAGTACCACACACTCAACACACTGAACTATGTGGCGGCCCAGGGAAGAAGGAAAACACAATAGGGACTAGTACAAAGACAGAGGGAACAGGATGAGCAGTGACACCTGCTGGCCAAATGTGGACCGGACACATAGGACAGGGACGGACTGACCTTGACTATCCCGTCTACATCCCATGTTCTATACTATTGAGTATAGCTGCATATCTGTAGTGACAATCACCCCTATAGCAGTAACGGTCATAATATCCTGGTAAAAGTGCGTTAAATGCCTCTGGCAGACAGACCCTGTATGGCTGTATCTACCTTGCTTCGGTTGTACACACACTAGAATGTTGTCATCTCAAATGAGTTGGTACACTGGATACGTTTCCAGTGACATAGCAGAGTTTGGTATAACAGGGTTGACAGTCTAGGTGTTATAAAGTACTCTCTCTCCAGTGCTAGTATACTTCACTGATGAAACAAAATGCTCCAAAACCGGTGACTATGACTGTCTGTAGCCAGAATTAGCCATAACCAACTCACAGCCACGATTAGCATAATGATTTCCATGTTGAACGTTTGGTTGTGAATGTAGGTTCATACAACCATTTCATTCTGCGTACCTAACTGAAAATGGTGCATCGAAAGGTAGACGAGAAATGTGTGTGGCGTCCCGTTATAGGCCTGTTAAATAATATTTCAGAGCTCTATGGCCATGTTCAAATGGAACATTTGCTGCATGTCCGTTACAGCCAGTTAGTGACCTGTGCACAGTCGGGAAATGTGGGTTGTAAGGAACCTTGGACATCTTCTTGGCTCTGGTCACGAGCAAGAGGCATGCGGGGCCTGGGTGACACACATGTGGAGCCCCCCTTCCACACACACACATTTCTATTCATATCTTTGTAGGGACCATTTCCCATTCGTTTCCATGGAAAAAATCATAATCCCAACATGACAGCCTTAACCCCAACTGAACCCTAACAATAACCATATGCAGCATGTTTAGTTTTTTCATTGCATTCACAGACTTATCCATGTGGGAACTGAAAAAATGTCCCCACAAGATGAAAAGTTGCAGGTTCTGTCCCATTTTGGGGAAATTTATTGGAGCTGGCAGTATGGACACACTGTAATTGCACACACACACATACGTATATGTTTTTTGTCTATCCACATAAAATCATAAAAAAAACCCTTCAGAAAAAAACTGCCCCTTTTTTCATGGTTCTTTCTTTATTCAGTCCTGTCAATTGATATTGGCGTCCTTTCATCCTGACCTCCTCCTCACCCTGCATTTTTACAGAGTGTTTCACCATAAACATCTCAGTCTGAAGCTCTTTCTCAAGCCCCCGGTGGCTGGAATTCTTGCAATCAGTGGCAAGTGGAAGCTAAATAAATTTCAGCTAATATAAGACAGTCGCTTTATTCTCTCTCTCTCTCTCTCTCCTCTCTTCTCTCTACGTATGTATGTATGTATCTATATATATATATATATATATATATATATATATATATACACACACACACACGCGTGCGCACATATATATATATATATATAAAAACAATAAATAACACTTTATTAGCTTGACATCAAGTATGACTGACTGTTTACAGGAATTACATATGAGTTGTGCAACTAAATTTAATTGTTAATTAAACAAGCAATCTGTCATAAGTATAAACAAATAACTGTCGCACATCCTGCCCACCACGTCCGCCTGACCCCCTGTCTCGTCCCTCAAGTGGTCTGATGGCCCGTTCCTGATTCTTCTTACCGCGCGCTAGTCTATGCATTTAAGTCCCCGTTTGTCTCGCCCTCGCTTGTTCGATCGTTAACGTGACTCCTCCTTCCTGTCAGACTGTTTCCTTCCTATGTCTAGGCTTCTTGTTTTCACCCCTGCTGTTCATTTCCAGTCCCTCTTTGTTTAATTGTTCGCTCTTTCGTTCCTCCAGCAGTGACAATAAGCAAACAAATGAAAGGGTCTTATATTGAAATGGACCATGAGTGCTTCTGATTCTCATTTTACGTTGACCTTGTGATTTAGCTTCTGTGTTATGGGATTAGTAACGCAGCAACTAGTCTTAGCTCAATTGACTTCAAGATGATGCCAGCCATCGCTGCCTGGATATTTGATTTGTCTCATATTTATGTTAAAAATGAAAGTGAAAGTTAAAGCTTAGTTCGGGGTGATATTGTTGATGAAGTAGAGGAGGAAGATGCAAACATATCATGCAATGGAGAGTCTGCAGCGGTTCTGCATATGTTGTGGCGGCCACACTACAGGGTAACGTGTGCAGACTAAGTATATCTGAAGCTAATGAGAAACTACTCTTTTTTCCCTTCTTTTTTTTTCTTCTTTTCTTTTTTTTCCTCTTTTTTTTCCTTTTCTTTTTTTTTGTTTCTTGAGAAACTACTCTAAATTACTTTCTTTTTCCCAATTTTGCTTCTCTGAAACACCGTGAAGGGCCTCTGTCGTCATCGCTCTCCCAGTGGAGCTCAGAGGTGGTAGGACGCTCTTATATATACAATGTTTCTGTTTATATTTCTTTATATGACTTAATTATTAAACCCTACAGAGAACAAATTTAGCTCCTGCCATTTTTTTTTGTGATTCTGTTTATTTGTCTAATATGGCATTTTTAATTAGCCTACCAGCATAACATTCTTCTAGGATTAAAATACCAGCTATCTGTTACACCCACATCTCCATCCTGTCCTCCTTTGACTGCCTGAGCAGAGAGTCCAGCTTGAATCTCTGTTTTCTCGCACTGCTCCTCTTCTGTTTTCTGGACGCCATGTTTCCTGACCGTTGCGATCATGTGACTGGTGTCAGTTTACCAGAATTCCCCCTCTGGGTTTGTAGTTCTGCACATCTCTAGTTCCCATACCCAGCTTGTTCTCTTCTTGTGTCCTAGTTCCCATCTCCTGGTTTTTTGTGTCCTGGTTCCTGTCCCCTTGCTGCACCTGAGTCCTGCTTCTGCACAACCTGTTCTGGAGTTTCCCATTCAGACAGCAGCTCTAAGTCACAGCAGATGCAGTTTGTCGTGGTTTTCTGGTACTTTTTGCATGTTATCCCTTATATTTCATAAACCCAGACTTATGAAGTTCCCTGAGTCCAGCATAGCAGTTTCCTTTCATATTAAAGCACTCTTGCATCGTCCATTCATCCTTCTTCCCATTGGGGGGGGGGGGGGGGGGGGGTTTTTTGGGGGCCCAGGCCCAAGGGGGTGGGCAAACTGGGGGTGGGGTGCCCCCCCTTTCAAATTGGATTTTTGGGTGTAAATTAAAATTGT
>JAODKE010000088.1:10230824-10242101 GCA_026779605.1 Mormyrus hasselquistii
ATAATAATAATAATAATAATAATAATAGCATCCGCTAAGAAAGTGTTACGGATGTATAACGGCTTTGCCAGAAATCGCAAACATACCGGTAAGAACCGGGCCAGCCGTTGTAACGATAGCTCACACTTCCCATTTAATGGAAAATACCTTTTTTTTGTCATTAGAAAAATTCACATTATAAGTTATTTGCTTGTACCCCGTGCTGTTTTGTTGGGGGATAACAAATTTATTCTGAAACACGGTCTTTTGCTCGACCTACCGCAGGTGGCGATTCAATAAGAGCAAAGCGGTTTGACCTCAACTTTCAATGAAAATGGATGACACTATTTCTTTTCTGAATAGTTACATAACGGCCCAACAGATTTTCCGCAGACTTCATTTTAGAAATCAGGGGGAAATTAAATGGTACGATCTCTGGTTCTAAAGAAATAATTATTATAAATATGAAGATCGTCTCTCCATAACCATTTCTTAATGCACAATTTTTGCATATGGTGAACACAAGTTACAAAGACGTGTAAATTTTGTATTTCACAACTGTTTTAATAATCAGATAATATAGTCAATTGTATTTATTGGACAGGATGACCTTATAATGAATGATTTCACAATTTTGCAAACAACATTTGTCATAATGTAAAAAATATCAATAGTTAAGTGTGTTTGTCTTATAGACCCAAATTTGCCCAATTCTCAGTTCACTAACCAGCAGGATATAAGTGTGCAGATTTGATAGACATTAAGGCTCCCTGCTTGTGATGCCACTGAGAATGAGGTACCCAGGACAGTCTTCCAACACGCCTAAACAAATGCTTTCTTTCGATACGGGCTGCTTAATACTTTTATCGAATTTTGCCATCCTTTCACTTTTACTCTGGGGTGGGGGGGGGGACGCAGACGTGTACAGATTTCTGGCTGGGAATGATAGCAGAGGGGATAGACTCAGGGACGGAGGGGTGTTGATATGTTATAGATGATGATTTAATGCACAGCTCACTCTCGCTCTGAATGCCAGGCTTCAGTCGCCACGAGCTCCTGGCAGACGTACAGTAACATTTGCTGATGGGATGTGAGCCGCACATCAGCTCGATCTCCCTGCACACGCTTATCCATTCAGTTTTCTACAGGATGGGGGTAGAAATACTCCACCAGGAGGGAAATGCTGTCCTTCAACTCATCTGAAAGCTCAGCAAGTGAAAGTCATTTGTCATATGACGAGAATGGGCTGGGCTCTGCCAGATTTTACATGCAATAGAAGCATTCGGTTTCTCATACCTATATTTATTTGTGTTGATTTCCAAATAATGACGCATGTGTGTGGAGAGAGTGAGAGAGAGAGAGAGAGAGAGAGAGAACAGTACGTACGTATATGTTTGTCAGTGTGGTTATGATAACATTTCAAAATAATTAGCACAGATTTTTTTAATTACCTTGTTCAGCATGAAAAGTAATTTCATTGAATTTAATCACGCCTTTTGAATTAAGTTCATTTTTGTGCATTAGTTTGCACAACAGTCTATTTATGTCAATTTCTGTTTGGTGACATTTGAGGGAGAGCACTGCGTTGTAATTCGCTGTGAATGCTTGACTGTCTAGCTGCAATTCAAATCCTTCTGAGAGAAAGAGTCACTGCTATACAAGGAGCCATCCTCCAGGCGAGATTGGTCGTCATGGAAATGAATTACACGACGAAACTGCATAGATGTTTCGCGGACACAGTAAATGTGGTACTGCGCTCACACTCGGGCCGCAGATTAGAGTCTGTCCATAGTAGAATCTGGATACAGTAATCTGAAGTCATTATAGTTTAATAATGTGCTGAATAATATATTTCTCTGAAATATAGCAATGGTTCAGATATAGCAACTATGTACCTGAATATTTCAATGACGCCTAATGTCCCACTTAAGATTCAGAATGAGAGCTACTGTTCCCTTGCTTCCTGTTTAATGGTACTCAGTGTAGTATAATTCACCTATTTGTCTTCAGAACTTGAATTGAAATATTTTCGATCGAAAAGGCAAATTTTTCTTTAAAATGTGGAATGGTAAAAAGATCTGGACTTCTGGAACAATGTATTTATAAGATCAAAATGAATACTGTAGCTCAGGTCATGAGCCTGGTTGGGTTTTAGTACAGAATAAAAAACTCATGACTTAGACATAGCTTTGCACAATTATTTTGCATCTCACAAATACGGTAAGTGTCACACTAACACCGTCTCTGCATCTTGCTTTACATGTGTTGTTGCTGATTAATTGTCATGTGAGGGATGAAGGACCCAAGGGCAGGTGTCAGGAGAACAAAAGCAGCATTAAATAGAAAACAGAAGCAGGGACACAAACAGGACCGAGGAGGGTCAAAACGGGAAGACTGACTCTGGGATGGGCACAGGCAACCGGAGGACTGACATTGATGACTGGACTGGGAAACACAGGACTGGGGAGTACATATATACAGGACTGATGAGGGACTGATACAATTCAAGTGCTGATCTATACCACATTAGGACTGGGGATTATGAACAGCACACAGCTGAGAAAAAACAGGAGGATTCTGGAGGATCAGCAGTGACCCCTGCTGGTCATACCAGGGGATGGACAGAATGGGTTGTGACAGAACCACCCCCAAAGGCATGCATTCTGAGCAGAGGAAACACCACCATGACCTAGACAGGACAGATGGGACCAAAGATGGGACAGGGCACAACCAGACCAAGAGAGCACACAGAACCGATACCAGATGGGACACAGAACGGGACAGAAAGGACAAAGACCAAACCACAATGGAGCCAAGAAAATAAGTAACACAAGATGCAAGATTGGGAACACGAGGCAACGCTGACCACATAGAGCAAACACCAGGCAAGAAAACAGGGGCAGAACCTCAGGACACACAGCAGGACTAAGGGTCTAGAAAAGGAAAGGGTAGGACCAGGGACCAGAAGGGCAGCAGGAAAGACAACCGGCACGACATGTTCGAGGACAGGAGCAAGTGGGATGAGGGAAGCAGAGACAGGATGGAAACATAGCAGGGAGCCACAGGGGACACAGACCACGGGCGTTAAAGCGCAACAGGAGGAAGCGCGGAATGACTGAGGAATCTTCCAGACCCTGGGGAACTGGGTGGCAACTTTGTGACGTGAACCCTCCCGATCCTGACCACAAGTGAGATGGGACTCGTCTGGACCACAGGCAAGGGTTTTGAAGGACCAGCGGGACTGGGTGACACCAAGGAGACAGCAGGGCTGGAGGGCACTGAGGGGACTGCAGGGTAAGAAGAGGGATGTAGGAGTGCGGTGCCCATGGATTTGGATGTCAGGCTGGCAGCGGCTGTGGATTCTGGCACCAGAAGGCAAAGCCAGCAAAGGCAAGACACCAGGAGAAGATGAGTCCAGGGCCGATAAGACCTCAGAACGTGAGGCTGGAACCGACTGGACATCAGTAGATAAAGCTGGAGGTGAGCGGGATAAGCTGGGATACCTGGAGGTCAGCTGAATGTTACCGGGATAACTGGAGGTCAGCTGAATGTTACTGGGATAACTGGAGGTCAGCTGAACGTTACCGGGATAACTGGAGGTCAGCTGAACGTTACCGGGATAACTGGAGGCGAACATGGTTCAGCTTGGACACTTGAAGGTGAGCAGGGTGAAGCCAGGACACTTGGCAGAGCAAAGGAGACCACCTGGGCCAGGGCCCTGGGGAGCAGGAGGAGTGACCCTCTCTGGGTTGCAGCCTGGAGTATGAATGGAATTGCCCTCTCTGGGCTGATGACGAGGAATTCATGGAATGGGTAGGGCTCCTCTTAGGTCGAACCTTGGAAAACTGAAAGGAATAGGTGCGGCCGACTTCTTCTTCCTCCTCTTGCGATAGGGGCCAGACATGGGTGGCAGCTTCCACTGGGAAGGACTCTGGTCACACAGGTTCAGGCGAGACGGACTCCATCTGCATAGGGTCAGGCAAGATGGGCTCTGTGTGCATGTGACCAGGCAAGATGGAAGATGCCAGCTTCTTCTGCTTTCTCCTTCTGTAGCTAGAAATGCTTGGTAGAGCTGCAATTAGCAGCAAGGAGCTGGAGGGTGAAGCTGCAGATAGCTGCGGGGACCTTCACGTCGTATCAGTAGGCTCAGCATTTTCTCACTTGAACGCTTGCCATAATGTTTTCATGGTGCGCCGGACCCTCTCCATCTCCTGGGGATCCACATCGCGGGTGAGTCCGGACAGCACCCTCTCCCCACACAGGAAGGGGGTTCTGGTCACAGGGGTCCTCCATACCGTGGTATCGTACCTCCACACGAGTGTTCGTCCAGGAGGAAGAAGAAGTCCTCGGCTTGTAAGCGAGGGGGCACTGGAGGATCTCATGGCTCTGGTGACTGGATTCCCCACAGACACAGGGAATCCGGTCCGTGGGAAGCAGGGAGGCCTGAAACCCAGGACCAAGGTAGCAGTTGCAGGGGTTCTTATGTGAGTCCGGTCATTCTATCACATTAGGAGGGACGAAAGACTCGAGGGCTGGCATCAGGAGAACAAAAGAGTCTTTATTAATAAAACAGAAACAGGGAAACAAATAGAACCACAAGGAGTCAAAACGGGAAGACTGTCTCTGGGATGGGCATAGTCGACAGGAAGACTGTCTCTGGGATGGGCACAGTCAACAGGAAGACTGTCTCTGGGATGGGCACAGTCAACAGGAACACTGACCTGGGATGGGCACAGTCAACAGGAAGACTGTCTTTGGGATGGGCACAGTCAACAGGAACACTGACCTGGGATGGGCACAGTCAACAGGAACACTGATGTTAATGAGCAAACCGGGGCACATAGGACTTGGAAGAAGACTAATGAGGAACTGATACGATTCAGGTGTTGCCGGTTACCAAATTAGGATCAAGGATTATGAACTGCATGTACAATGGCCAGTACTCCAAAGCGGGGTTACTGGCTTATCGGAATAACTTGTCAGATTTAAGGTACCACAGTTTAAATGGACCTCATATTCCTTCACTTACATTTTGCCCAGACTACCTTAAATCTGACAAGTTACCGAGATAAGCCAGTAACCCCGCTTCGTAGCACAGGACCCTGGACAGGTCATGACATTAATATCTTTGCATGGAACTTTCTGCTCAGGTATTTGATTTGTTGAGTCCTGCCTGTTTTGTACTTTTTGTGAATGAAATTTGATTTTAAAACAGTGAAAACCTTCTACTCGCTGGACATGATTCAGTTTTTAGTAGGTAATGAACTTCTTTTACACACAGATGCCACAATAATTGTCTCATTAAAGTTTGTTGTGGTTTCCCGATTGAAAACCTTGTTTAATTTATCCCCCGTTTAATGCCCCAAAAAAAACATTAATAACACGATTTTATTCACGGAATGCATTGTCATGTACTGTAGTCACATGATCCTGTAATGGTAACTTCATTCCCATCCATATTTACTCTTGCATTTGCCTGACCTGCCATTATGTCACTTTTTAAATCCCATTGCCAGCAACAAGCTCATTTACATGAACTGTGTGGATTTTTTATCCAGATGTGGTTGAGCACTTTATCAAATTGATCTAATGAATTTTGTTTACCAAGATATTAGCTGCTTCTGCCTCATTATAGTTTTTCTTTATTATTATAGCCTACAGCTGGAAGAAAATTAAAAGCTGTAGAATATCTCGTTCGCTTTATTGGCAGAAACATTAAGTAATCAAAAACTCTTTGAATCAACAACTTTTAAAAAGAAACTCTATAGTGGTACTTGATTCACATCGGCTGTGTATACGCACTCGCTGTCGCATTTACTGATGAAATCTATGGGAAGGAGGAAATCGATGCATTCCTTCTAAGAAAGTACTGCTTCAGTGAGTCATCCCAGTCCTTAGTGTTTTAATTGTTATGTTAGTGTTTGGAATACCCCACCGTAAAATCCATCGTTCAGTAATGAATACTACCACATGGGCACACAAGCACTCTTTGTCCCTGTCTGCCAAACGTTAATGCACTTCTACACTTAAAAGAAGAAACTTTTTATCGTTATTACACGTTAATTGCTGCACTTTAGAATACCTTGTCAGTTTCCATAACCTTTTGGCGATTTTATAACAGATAAACCACTGGCTAATACCTCTGCCCTTTATGTCAGGACCGATTATTGACCTTGGATTCTATATAACTTGCAGGCCTACTGGTTGCCAGAATGCTGCATAGTGTTTATCAGATGATCCCAAGAAAGATAAAAGAAATGTTGTTGTTTTTTTAAATCAAACTTAAATAATACTAAAAAGAGTAGCTCTACAGGAGCTTGTATTAAGTTTAGTAGTTAATTCAGCAAACTGTATTATAACCCCTCCATTCACCGACATTTCATTGAATCCGTCAATGCATCCATCACCAAACACTTATCCAGTACAAGTTAATGGTGGCTGGAGCAGAGGCTATGAATCACAGTGTAAAAAGGGACACCTTAAGTAAAGGGCAATGTTCTGCAATGGAAAAAAGTGATTGATTTTTCCATTTGCTTATCACAAATGCAGCTCTTCTTGTGCCGTCATATCGCATTAATATAGCCAAAAACCACTAACTATGGCCATTCGCCCCTGCTTAGCACTTACTGTACAAAGCTTTCGGGAAACACAGTCTTGACTAGGACTCTTATAATTCTTGTAACACTGTTATGAAGCCAGAATTTTCTGGAAACAGGTTTCTCTGAGGCCAAAGAATCAGCCCCTCTAAGATCAGCGAAACATTATAATAATTACATCTCTCTGACGAAGGGTGGGACTAATCCGCCCTAACGTTTATATACCAGGGGAAGTGAGGTAACGTGACTTACTGCTGGTCATGTTACTGCGAGAATATCCCGGGAGACAAGCCAGACCAATGGCCGAGGAAATTCCGGATGCGATGTCAGTCTATGAGATGTCAGTCTATGAGATGTCAGTCTATTAAAGGACAGACAGCAACACACGATGAAGCACTATGAGCAATGTACTGATACTGACTCCCCTAAATGCATTTTTTTTTTTGAGCTATGAGAGGAAACTGGAGCACCTGGAGGGAAGATCTGCAGAAATACACGGAGCCTCATGCAGGATTCAAACCTATATCTCTAGAGGTGCGAAGCTACAATGCTAAAAACATACTAACTACAGCATCCGAGAGTCATAATACATCAATACAACCTAATACAAAGATTTTTCCACAACAAGACATTTATTGACACATTGTTACACATGTAAACATTGTCAATGAAACCACAATACCACAGTCTTGCGTCTGTAATATTTAAAATATGATTAAGAAACCTGGGTCAGTACTGTATGTTTGCTTTGCTTATTACATGAAATTTACAAAGAAGACCAGAATATTGCATATTAGGATTCCTGGGATTTTAATTTTTTTTCTTTCATACATTTCAACCTATGATGATAAAAAAGGGGTCAACGTAATACTTTTTAAACGAAAACACCTGTTCAGCTATAATTTGGCGGAGGCAGCCATTTTTAGAACGATTAATGCTCAGTTAATGGGTTTAATGGCAATAAAAACACTGTGGGAGGTGCCGTTTGGCCCCCCCAGGTCCCGGGGGTGTCCGTGTGTTTTGAAGGTCGTCAGTTCAAATCCTCTAGCAGGCCAAGTGATTACACCGTTCAGTAAGACCGCCAACCCCAGAATTCTCTACCTTTTGTGCATCATTTTGGATAAAATCTGATGAAGTAATTCATGAGTATTGATTTGTCCATCAGCTTTGTTCCTCGATAAGACAAAAACGAAGATAACAAAACGATGAGGGAGCGCACCCAAATGTGGAAGCGGGATCCAAATTGTCGTCCATGGCCTGAAGCACAGACAGCAGGCCATGGAAGAGGTCCTAAGGTCAAGAGGGCGAACAGAACTAAACTGTCCACTGGCAAGCTGGACGCTCCCTCTCCTCGTCAGCCCGGAGGACGCGGCGCCTGTGATTCCCTAAAGGAATCTGAAATTTCCATTCGTCAGAGCACAGGACAGTTTTCCATTTTGCTTCAGTCCATCTTAAATGAGCTCAGGGCCTGAGAAGTCGGCACCGTTTCTGGATCATGTTTACATACGTTTTCTTTGCATGGTACAGCTTCACCCTGCATTTGTGGATGCAACAATGAACTGAGATCACTGCCCATGGTTTTCGGAAGCGTTCCTGAGCCCATGTAGTTTTTCATGCAATGTCACCTGAGAACAGGAAGATCACGGCTATCCAATACTAGTCTTCGGCCTTCTCCCTTGTGTACAGAGATTTATCTGGATCAGTATTTTAATGATATTATGTACCATAAATGATGAAATTCTCAATTTTTTTTGCAGTATGAGACTGAGGAACATTATTCTTAAATTGTTGCACTATTTGCCCACACAGTCTTTCACAGAGTGGTGAACCTCTACTTCACTGCACAGTGCTGAACCTCTCCCCATCTTCACTGCACAGAGACTCTGCCTCTCTGAGAGGCTCTTTTTATACCCAGTCATCTTACTGACCTGTTGCCAATTAACCTAATTAGTTGTGAGATATTCAACCAGGTGTTTTGTTTTAGCGTTACACAACTTTTCCAATCTTTTGTTTCCCCTGCCCCAACTTTTTTGAAATGTTTTGCTGGCATCGAACTCAAATTAAGCATATATTTTTAAAACGATAACATTTCTCAGTTCAACATTCAGTTTGTTGTCTTTGCTCTTTTTTCAATTAAATATGGATTTTTCATCATCTGCAAATCTTTGCATTCTATTTTATTTACATTTTACGCAGCGCCCCAAGTTTTTTGGGAAACGCGGCTGTATTTGTGGCTAAACTTAATCCTTGTCTTGAGTGACACTGATCTGTGGAACCTTGCCCAAAGCGACAGAGCCCCCTCTGCATTGACAGGATTTCCATTTGACAAATGTCATTTCGCCTAACATGCTAAATTGGGAAATATGTTTTCTGCTTTACCCTAGTACTCATCCAAAGATGTAGTGGCACACTATTTGTCAATTCCGATGTGACAACTCTCCCGACATAAAGACACACAGTTTTCTAAGCAGTCTAGAGAAGCTCAAGCACTGGTCTGCTGTTTGACAAAGATGTATCCCGATGAGCCGTGAAGCTTTCTGCTTTTATTTTGCATATTGTTGTCATCCGTGAGTAGGTGAAGTTTTTACATATTCTGTCGAATCTTAAACGCAGACCGTTAGACGACCCTAATAAGATGGAGAAGTACAGTCTGTTTGCAGTAATCACTATTTCGTGTAGAATGTTAAAATCAAATATATTGAACTGCATTGTTTATGTATATAGTGCTATGCGGCTTTGAGTTTTTCTGTGCTCAGGGAGTTACCTGAACTGCAAAGAATTATCTCTCAGTGTGAAAGCTTCTCTCAGGACTGGGAGAGCGTTTGGAAACATTAATGTCTTTACATTGTCAACGACTTTCTCAGGGGGTAGTTTAGTATTTCCTACGACAGATCCAATCTCACAACACTCTCTGCTACCAGGGGATCATTCTCAGGCTTCTGGTACAATATGTCTCTCCAGTCGCTTGTTGTAAAACAAATGTAAAGTGTGTGTGTGTGTGTGTGTGGGGGGAGGGGTCACCCTGCTGTACAGCTTTGTGTAATCTTCTGCCATTTGCTCCTTGTTTAAATATACAACTGTATGTTTCTTTGTTTCTGCCCCAGTAAGCTCAGACCCCGGGCAGCTATTCCTCTACGTGAGTCGTCGAGTTCCATTTTCCCAACCTGTTTGTTTTCATAACTGTTTTGTTTTCCTAATTCATTTTTTTTTCTCCATCCCCTGCCCCCACCCTTCCAAACTAAATATGGGATGTGTCAAAAATAATGACTGGATCAATGCTGGATCTCCTTTTCCAAATCCCCACTGTCAAATGGCTTTGCCGTCTTTCCAGTCTGGCCAAAACGCAGGTATTTTTATCCTGGCGGCTCCCGAATGTAGTCAGGAATCTGGGCACCGCACATGGCACAGTACATTAAAACTCGCTGAATAGTAGTGGTCCAATTCCCTGTCTTCTGCACATGTTCACTCCAGCCTTCGATTTCAGAGAATTGTACGGTAAGACAAGGATTAAAACAGGACCGAAGGTTTGAATCCCAGGGTAAAAACTCCAGTTTAAAATTCTGTAAACACTATAAATGCCTCTCATACTGTAGTGGTTAGCAAAGCCGTAAACTCTATAAATGTAATTTAGCTGCTTCCAATCAAGCATATAAATGGATTTTGTGGAACACACTCTACATATAACCTACAGGTACTCTACCTACGAGTCCCTGCTGATGCCTTTCGGGTTGTGCTGTCCGTGACGATGAGGCTTGCAGCCCACTTTCTCTCACCACACAGATCCAAATGTAAGTCAACAAAAAGCACTGCAGCATTTTGAGCAAAACAAAACTGAAACTATCTATGAAGGAGACAAAGGCATGTCCTCAAACCACCCCAGATATAACAGAAGTAGCAAAAGTGCTTGGAGGTAAACAAGCATAAAATGCACATGCATTCCTTGATGCTCTCGGCTATCGCTACATAGCAAAAAATGAATGGATATAATACAGCAAACCACTAATCAAAAAAGTGTTTCTTACATCCAATTTCCATAGCCAGACCCGGAGGCGTGAGGTCACAGCTACCCGCTGGGTCTCCGTAACACGTCTCAAAGTGCTTACCATATACAAATGTTTGCACTTGTCACGTTGCTGTGGGTAACATTTTCAGCCATGCAAAGTGATTTTAAAGGCCCAGGATATACTTTATGCCTGATTATGTGCTTAAATAGGAAGGAACATTATATGTCTTAAAAGATTAAAATGATCATTTAATAATTAAATGTAAGTATAGGATCAACTAATCCTGGATAAATAAACATGGCAGGGAAGGAAAATAACAATCATGTAACGTTGACATTTATTTATTTACTTCATGGTTTATTACCTGTGTTTTAGACAACAGTGATATGACTCTGCCAACTACAGTGGGCACAGAGTCCGTACACACACTCTTACCCACAACTACAGTGGGCACAGAGTCCGTACACACACTCTTACCCAGCCTTAACCATAAGTAACCCAATAACATACATGATTTAGACATTTCTAGTTTTTTGACTCCAGTCATAGATTTTTATAAAACTGAGTATCGTCACCCTGAAGTCTAAAGCATTGCTGTCTATCAGTGGTCTCACACACACACACACACACACACACACACACACGTAGATATACTTATTTTATCTCTCTGTCTCTCTCTCCCTCCATATACACACACA
>JAODKE010000088.1:10274717-10292502 GCA_026779605.1 Mormyrus hasselquistii
TGGTCAAAAAAAAAGTCGCCATTTGAATTTATAAGAAAATACTTAAGAGCCAATGACTGGATCATTATTACAGCTTAGCAACATTCTGCAGCCATAAAGAGTAAAGTCAGCTGAGTAATACAGTATATTAAAGTCAGCTGAGTAATACAGTATATATAAAATATTATATTAGTAGGGCACATGATTGAAGTATCACTCCTTGGTTTCACACATATGTCCACCTTCTAGAGTAATTATGTTCCAGTCTATAGAGGTAACCAATCAGGATCAAAGTCATATCCCTGTAAGCAGTACGCAGACATACCCCAAATAAAATTCAGCTGTTGCTTGAAACTAGCATAGCTGCACCCTCCCTGATAGTCATCGCCTTGGGGAGGTGACAAACCATCCGTGGAATATTATTGTTGAAAGATACTGATCAGAAGATGGGTGTAAAGGACTATATGAAAAGCCCTGGATGCGCCGTGAAACACTTTGGAGACTATCGCTAATAAGTAAACGAGGCAGCAGATGCAGGATGATCCTCCAACGCTTATGACAGGAAAAGTGGAGTTGAGGAGCCATGGGAAGTTCTGACAAGTGCTGCTTGGACCTTAGATATGAGTATAATCTCCAACAATCTGCTCAGATCTGGGTATCAGGTCAGGTGAACCCATTCTCAAAAGAAAATGTAAATATCTATGTGGGAAAAATGTCTTATGGTCTAATGAGGTCTAATCATCTAAAGAACACCATAGCTATGTGAAGCCTGGTGCCAGCAGCATCAAGCTTTGTGGAAGCTTCTCTTCATCTTGGACAGGGAATCTAGCCAAGATGCATGGGATCTTCTAAGGAAGATGTTTTGGCAAATAACCAGCTGGCCGCCGTCAAAAAGCTGGAGGAATTTCACCCGCAGTACCAATGCGACAATGACCCCAAAGCACACGTCCAAGACATCCAAGGAGCGGCTTCTGAAAAGGAAGATCAGAGCAATGGTTCAATCAGAAGCCAGACCTCAATCCCACAGAAAACCTGAAGAATGACCTGAAGTATGCTGCACTCAGGAGATCGGCCTGACCTTCTTAGAGGGGAGAATGGAGTAATATCGCAAAGTGCAGGTGTGCAAAGTTGATAGAGTCTTATTCACAAAGGCTTACTGCTCTACCTGTAGGTTGTTCAACAAAGTAATAACTGGGGGGGGGGGGGGCATTTATGAAAGCACTGTGTTATAGGTTTTTTTTAAATATCAACTATTTTTGTTTGTTTTGATTGCCTGAGGTTGTTTGGTTGCAAAGTCACAAGCATCTCCTGTATCTTGACTTCCAAAGAATCTGGCTTTACATTATAAAGATTTACAATTTCAATAAGGGTGTGCAGACCTTTCATATCCACTATAATTAACTAAACAATATTTCCACTTACCTAGTTCGTGGGAACAGGCTGTATCCTGCTTTATATGTAATGAAAAACATTTTTACTGTTGTTTCAATCTGACGGTTGTTGTGAAGAACCCGACATAAAATCTTTAACTCTATTTTTATTTATTTATTTATTTTTAACAAAATAGGACTTAAAACTCTATATGTGGCAGTGATGGTTTTACCTTATATCACTTTTTACCACAATTTTTATTCATTTTTATTCATACTTTTTTCGGTGCAGTGCTTTTTTGTGCAGTTCCAGTAGGTTTTATTAACAAACAAACAAACAAAAAAAAATACAACATACACAGGCAAAACTGAAAAAGGTAAAGATTTAAAATGGACTCCTATTTTAAATTCACAGTAGGTACATTTATCCCTACATACTGCATTGTTGTACAATTAAGGCATCAGTCCACAATGCAGGGATGCTGCAGAGTTTTGTTTAGTAACTAAAGTGTTAAAAAGCAATTAGATTTGAAAAGAGAAATAGCAGTAATCAGGGGGTGGTAATTACAACAGACCGATTGTTGTGATAGAAAAGCAGCTGTCCGCTCTGAAACTTTAGTGTTTGCATATATCACATTCTGGTCTGCTTGTCTGTAGGAATCAACCAACCCTTCTGCTGTCTTTGCTGGGCACATCTTTTATCCAAGGGAAAAACAAAAGTAGCTGAGGTAATTTTGAAATGGACGCCAGTTTTCAATGGATCAAAGTATTATAAACTGCAATAGTACATAATAATACTCTCTAAAGTTAAAATAATTTAGAGCCTCTACAGCGAAGCCCCACTTGAGGAAAGGAGGAATTTTCTGCTACTTGGAGTAATGTCGCTCTTCCTGCTCCACTCATTCAGGAAACAACCCGGATGAGATAACATTCAGCTATCACTCATCAACCAATAAGATGACATCCAGCTATCACTCACCAACCAATAAGATAACACTCAGCTATCACTTTTTCAACCAATAAGATAACATTCACTCATCGACCACTAACAATGAAGATAGATAATGACTGAAAGGCCTGTGAGAAGAGGAACAAGAGCAATTTGTTCTTATACACCATAAAGTCATGAACAGTGTAACACCATCACAAAATATTGCTACACAATCTGGTGTGCGTTGAATGGCCCCTTTAGCATATATATTTTTAAAAAATCTACAGTAACTAATAATAATAATAAGAAGAATAAGAATAAACCTGCAATTCTATTGCATTTTAATGACTGAGTTTACCTGCTTTGCTTCCCAGGATGACAATAAGGAAATGCTAGCAGCTGTAAAGCAGATTGAACAGGTGCTATGGCTGTATTTGGTGCCTGTTGGGGAGTCTCCCAAATAATATCGAGGGAGGCAGGCAGCATTAAAAATGCCTACCTCCCACAGCCGTACCAGAAGCTTGTCTTAGGATAACACCGTGTATATTTTCTCCCAGTCTTTATTGGCAAAGGAGAATTTTTACTTGGAAGGTCTCTGGGAGATGCAGAAATGATGGCTGAGTGTGACTGTCGCTTCGCAGCTCCAGGGCTGGGGTTTTTGATCCTGCCCCCGGCTCCGTCCTCGCTGGGCTGTGTGGGCTTCTTCAGGACACATCAGTTTCCTCCTGCAGTCCAAAGACATGCAGTCAGGTGATCCCGTGTCTCTAAATTGCCCCCAGTGAGTGTTTGTTCTGGTGTGGCACCTCAGAAATGAAAATGGTTTAGATTTGTCTGATACAAATTCAGTATAGGATCAGATAGCTTTACGGTAGGAAATCACTTTTTTTGAAGGGGAATCCTCTAACAGTGACTCACAAACTGAACTTCAGATAAGTGAAATGATTCTCACTGAGTACTGATTTCAAACAGTGTATTTGACAGCCATTGTCAGGTCCAGGAGCTTCCTCAGTCATGGGGCCTACTGGTATTCTCTGGATGGCCTGTCTTACATTAAAAAATCTGCTGGCCTGCAACAGTTTTCCCCAGTGTTCTAGCTGGAATCCATTATATACACGCTCCAGTGGGCTTCACCTCATATCAGTTTCATATCATAGAAGCTTAGCAACCTACATTTATACCTTGATGTTACCAGGCTGCATCGTGAGTCATCCTTTATGAAACAACCCGCGCCGACTGACAATGACCTGTCTCTCAACTTCCATTGTATGAAACCTAAATTGAGACAGCAACGGAGAAAGCTTTCAATCTTTGTTTACTTTTCCATACTAGCCATGAAGTACCAGGTATGAAAATATAGTGACTCTAACAAAAGAAAGTGAATCAAGTCCAGAAGTCAAGTTTGATCTAAAATGGAATGTTCAGATCTGTCCGTTTGCTTTTGATATTTCAACTAATTTCGCGTGGAATTATTTACAAATCCAGCATATTGCAATTTCAAAAAAAAGAAAGATCTCATCAATAAAAACAGCTACCCTCACTTGAAAGAATGATCATTTCTCCAGAATCATATTCATCTGTGGTGAATGTGGGGAAAAGATGACTTTTAATTACTTATATGCTAATGATGCGTCAATGTCAGGCAATTATATTCTGACACAACAATTTTCATATGGTTGCAGCAAATTGTAATTGATTTAAAATATGCTTCTGCTGAGAACAACTTTAATATATAAGGGTTGTAGTGTCAGTAATACCTTTGCTTTTCCATACTAGAACATGGTGTACAACTACTGTGGTAAATAAAAACTGCAAAGAATAGAGAGGTGGCTCAAGAACTGAGAAGACAAGTGCATCAGTAAAGTACAGCGTTCTATACCAGACTCACCATCTCAGGGGGACAATTGAGGTACGAATCCTGACCCCGGGGGAGGGGGCTGATGGGGGGCCTGGGAATTATGGATGCCAACCCTGTTTATACTTTAACCCTTTCCATTGTAGGATGAACCATAAAAAAGGTCATTTTCATGCAGGGATGATGGCAGTTCAAGTTATCCTCTATCGTAAGTCCTGTGCTTTCAGAAATATGATGTTTTTTTTTTTAGTTCATATGCATTTGCGGAGCTTACCTAAGTGCAGTCAACTGGAAACATCCGCTGGTAGAACACAACATGTACTGTACTGATGTGTACCGTAGGGAGATTTTGCACATCTATTATTGATAGACTGACTAGGGAATATTTTGCTATGTATTCTGTATAACAGAATATTTTTAAAAATGAAGGAGTTTTTTGAAGGGTGTGATGGTTTGATATTTTACGCATTTTTCAACAAATCTTTGGCCAAGATACAAAGTCACTTCACAAGGATATTGATACAAAGTCACTTCACAAGGATATTGATATAAAGTCACTTCACGAGGATATTGATACAAAGTCACTTCACGAGGATATTGATACAAAGTCACTTCACAAGGATATTGTGCAAGTAAATATTTTGTAGGTGGATAGGAGTATAATTTATTTGAACAGGAATCCATTCCAGTGAATGATCCAATATCCATCACATCTATAATGTAATAATCTGCGTATGTCAAAGAAGAAACCCACATAAAAGTAATTTAATGTAACATAAATGCCTGTTTTTTTTTTTTATTTTACAACGAATTTAAAGTATAATGCTGTTGTATAGCGGTGTAAGGATATATTGGAAATGATTACTTTATGTTACAAATATATACCTCTCATCGATCAATATAGGTCACGTGGTTAATGACGTCACAACACGTGACATCATATCATGAAGCACTAATATATTAAAATGGTAAAATATTCCACATTATTATATTCTGTGAGCAGAGTAGATTATTCATTTGCAAAAATGCCAGTTTTAGAAGTGAAATAGATTAACTCCTGCAGCTACAATTACCATGTGACTGGGGGCTTGATTAAAAGCAATGGTGCTCTTGGTGAAGACATCCCTTTTAGTGGTTCTTCTTCTTATGTTCCGCAATATGAGAGATGGCTGGCCGCACGCTACGGCGCTTCAACTGAGCTTTTGTTTAATTAACTGTCTTGCCTTGACTGTGTGTTAAAATTAAAAGCAAACCAATTTCTCGCTCAAGGCATGGCGATGAAGCTAAAGCTACAAGTAAACATCTAAATTATCTTTGAAATATATCACGAATACACTTTGGCAAACATCATTTCATTAATCGACTTTGCCATAATGGCTAATACCGTTTGCGGGTCAATCTATTCATTTAGTCTCCATCCATCTCGTTTTATTCTGAAATCGGTTGTTCAATTCAGGGTTGCAGGGCGTTCATGGAGGCTACAGGCGTAAGGCTGGGAACACCAGGATGGGGCACCAGCCCATTGTAGGGCACACTCACACACACACCACACACACACAGCACACACACACACACACACACACACTCACACACACAGCACACACACTCACACCATGCACACTCACACACCACACACACACACACACACTCACACAAACACAGGTTAGTAATTACATCTTTGTGGGGACTCTCTACTCATTTCTATGGGGAGAACTCCAATCATAACATGACAACCGTAACCCCTACCCAGCCCTGACCTAACCCATGAGTAACCAAACAAAATATAAATACAAAATGCATTTTTAGGTTTTTGATTGCATTCACAGATCTTTGTGGGGACCTGGAAAATGGTCCCTACAATGTCAAAAAAGAGATTTTTATTACATTATGGGGGACATTTGGTCCCACAATGTAATATAAACCTAATCTGCACACAAACACACACACACACACAATTTGGTAACTCCGCAGAACTCCACAATCAGGCGGGGATGACATGCATTATTTATTCGCTAAGCAGATAAGCAAGCAGACAAACAAACAGATGTATTGTTTGGTTGATGAGGATTGAAATATTATTATTATTATTATTATTATTATATTGAAATAAAAAAGTCATAGTACATGACTTTTAGTAGATTAATTAGTAATAATTTGTATAATTATCTTGAAATACAAATGCAATCTTTTGAATGAAACTTTTAGAACGCAATGTGCTTTTTTTCCTGCTGATTTCATACTGTACAAAAATAAAATCGGCAAGTTTTTACATGACTCAGTCACTTCTACTGCTGTGTGGACTGCAGCTTCTCAGCTCCGATCATGGCTTGAATGTGGACCGTGTCAATCCCTGATTGTGACCAGGACTCCCCGGTGGCACCCTAAATTGGCTTCATTCCGCCGAAGGGTGAAAATTCATTCCTTGGCAGCAAGAGCCTACACCATGCCTGTCAGGGTGCTTTGAGTTGCTGGCTGCCAGCAGTGATGGTACACTGATTGGCCCGCTGGTGCTTAGCTCGCTATCAAGCTGCCAGCTGATTGGCAGTGTCAAAAGAGGGCGGGGTTAGCAGCACCACTGGTCAGAAAATGAACACACCTCAGCCATCCTTTGCCTCCTAGTGTACAGGAGACTTTTATATGTAGCTGAGTGTAAACATTGCCCTGGTGATGTCTACGGTACAGCTGGCATACAAGAAAGGGCTTGAATTCAAATGTAAATGAATTACAAAAGAGACTTGTTTGCCGTTGATTTAAAATTCAAATTTCCTTAGGTTATGAGTAATGAATACAGGGAAATTTTGGTAACTTTGATATTTCTGAGATGCACATGAAACGGAGTGAGTGACACACAACATTTCACAATGTATCTGCTTCAGCGTACTAGGAAAGCTCAGCTGGGCTTAAGGAACTGAAGATTACTGAGCTGCAAAATTACATTTTTGGATTGAATGAACATCAATGAAACAGCTGCCCCCATACTTGAAAATGAATAGCTATTGTTCTATATGCTACCTGTTATAAATTTTACAGCAAAGTGGAATTTTATCACTTTATAAGACCTTCTGCAGTGAGGTGTTAAGCTTTTAATTTTGTGTTTTATATTGGGTTAGATGCCTATTCAAGGTTAATTTACAGAGATTCTAAAGATTTTACCCCCCACCCCACCCAAAAAAAACGAAACATAAATTTGTGATATTAGCATTTGTTGCTTTTACCTTCTAGTTTAAAAGAACGCATAATTAATACAGTTTTGAAAATCCCTTATATGGAACTATAGTGGGGAAAAGGGTATTTGATAGCATTATCAATGCAAATTAATTGCAATTAATGTGGAAAGAGCTACAGAATTTTAAATACTGTCCAGGGTGTTCTTTGCCATCTGTTTCATCATGCTTGGATGGATGGATGGATGGAAGGCAGAGCCTTCAGACCTTTCAAGTAAAAATTCTCCTTTCTCCAACTGGGAGAAAACATCCACGATGTTATCCTAAGACAATTAAGGAAAATCCCTGAAAAAAAAACATTTAATTTCTAAGTGGATATACCAGCTATACGAGTCATAGGCAGTTTATTTGGTCTTATTCTGTACCTTGCATAAATTTAAATATTTAAATACAAAACCAGTAATGTGTCTGCAGACACTGGCAACAAAGAACAAAACTAAAGGCTGAAAGATGCTGTTTTCATAAATATTCCAACCACAAACCACCTTCTGCCAAAATGACAGACTTGAATCTAAAATACAAAATACTCTGGTTGAGCATTTCACTTTGCAGTGGAACCAGAAGCTGGACACTGTGGAAGATGGTAACTAGTCTTTTTGAAAAGTTGTGAACACTTGCGTTAGCTACTGAATATTTGATTACATGGGAAATAACTATATTCAAATATGCACTTTTGAGAATAGAGCAGTGTATATTTTTCCTTGTTACTCAAACACATCTTACTTATTCCCTACATTAGTTGAAGTATACAGTAAAGCTATTTTTTTTATTATTGCTTCTACTTACAGACTTTTTCATCTTACAATTAAATACATTTCTGAACACCGCTCTCTCCACCCAGCTGTTTGACCAGACTTATAGAAAATCTATAGTTACAATAAGGCTCTATTTTGGCACCTATAAATTGTAGTAACTCATTAATAAAAATTAAATATAGACAAATAAACTTTTATAGCTTCTTTATTATTGTGTATTGATGATTTGCTAAGTGCTACAACTTATCGTAATATGGTACCAAGAATACAACACCAGTGTATGCTTCCTCCACCTCCTACATGGTGTCCCTTAGCATCAAGACAGACGTGAACCACCAGGGCCCGACACCAGCTCTTCTGTGACACTCCTCACTTCTCCAGCCAGCCCCAAGGGCTTCTGGGTATCCTTGCCTAAAGCTGTTGGTGGGCTTTAAGGTCTGTGCCGCTCGAAATGACAGAGCTTGCTTTGCGGGATTGCGCTTAAGCACTTAGTGCTTCTGTGGTGTGACTCTTGCACTTGATCTGTTGAGAGCTTTAGAGAATTTTGGTCTGGGGTGATTTTTTTTATATAGCTACCCTCGTTCTGTTAAAACGTTTGCCAGTGTGGCAGCCTGGTTATGTTAGTACGTCGATTAAAATTTGAAGAATGTCACGCACACCCCCACCACTGTGGTGGTTATAGGACTCTGTCGCATCTTTAGATGTGTTCTTAGCCTTGCCGGCGTACTTTGAATCCTTTCGCAATGAGCTGCCTGTACTCTTGTGTGTTTTTCTAAGTAGAAGAGTATATGCAACAAGATGAACAAACAGAAAGCCGTGAGGCGCACAGATGCCGCTAAAAACATCGCGAATGCTAACAGGAAGTCGAGCGCTTGGTCTTGGGATTCAGTTTCCTGCTTGTGTTCTGGGTGGTGCTGTGCTGTGTTCTGTACGCCCACTGCACCTCACACATCCATACTCTGTGGGGAGGCTGCAGGGCTTTTGGTGGAACGGGATCAGTGACAGAAGCTTCTCAATAGGAGAGTTACCATGCTTCTTTAAAAAGGCCCAGTGATTCATGCTGGTTTCTTTCAGGAAAAAACACAGACTCTCTTCTGTTTAATTAATCGGTTTAACAACAGTATCTTTTCATGCAGAAGTCCTGGATAAGATGCCTCTGAGTTCCGTTTCATGCTTAAAAATAAATACTCACAACATCGACGATTACTCTTTTGAAAACAAAAGAGAAATAGCATGGCTGGCTTTAACTCCTTACCAAAGGTATTGCTTTCAGATACATGAGATTCTTTCTGCATAATTAGCTAATAACTCCCTTCACCCTGCTGTTCAAACACCTAACTCAAGACAGAATCCGCCGTGCTGAAAAACCTCATTTGGAAGTAAGTGATTCTGGCACCATCTCCCAGTACTGCCGCTGGCCTCCGCAAACACTGGCCTCTGAAACTCAGCAGCCGCGGCGCTAATGTCATGTTTACTTTGAAGTATTGCATTAATTAGGATCTCCCAGCTTGTGATTTATTTACCGGATTTACTTTAACGGACAGTGAATTTAAATGATTCCGTTAATTTCTGTTGTGCTTCTGTAGTCGTGTGAGTCAGGTGACGCAGGTTTGCATGCCGATTACTTTGACCTGTGCCTCTTCCTCCGTATTGTGCAGAATGTCTCCCTGCCCTGCTGCTTCGCCTTTCAATTTCAGCCAAAATTCCAATTTTTTTTTTATTTTTAATGCAGGTTTCTTGTGTCCTGTCTGGTCTGCCTACCTAATCCCAGTTATCCATTATGCTAGTTTCCCTAGCCCTTCATCATCGGCTTCTGTGCGCTGTCCTGTACTCAGTCTGACTGTGTACAGCTTAGAGCTCTGCCTAACTGGCCATTAAATATGCCCATACATATCCCATAATCATTTTCCCCCTCTGTACCAAATGAAATTATTTACAACAGTGCTTTCAACCTCGGTAAGCTATTTTTTTTTTGCTCCCGCACACTAACAATCTATTAAAACCTTCACCCATAACACATGCTGACAGTTTCCTCCTGTAGTGCTTCTCCATGGGTCCTTATAGATCTCCTTATTTAAATCCCCCAGGTTCATTCGACACCCTATCCTGCTCACTGAACTCATCCAGTGGTTTTCTCTTGGCCTGAACTAGTATGGGCTTTTATGATTGCAAATCCCGTCAATTAGATGTTCTAATCGTAAAAGCCATACACTTGTAGCGCTTATGTGATGCTAGCAAGGTATAGAAATGTTTGTTCCTTCGACCCTATTTTGTTTTTTTATTTTTATTTTTTTTTACAAAATGGGCTTTAACTTCATTACTTTACATCCCCTTGAACTTCATCCATCCTTCAATTTTCTGAACCTATGTCCTGTTGAGGGTCGTGGGGGGTCTGGAGCCTATCCCGGAGGGAATGGGCACTAGGCAGGGAACAACCCAGGATGGGGCGCCAACCCACCGCAGGGCACACGCACACGCCATTCACTCACACGCACACACACACCTACTGTATGGGCAATTTGGTAACTCCAGTTAACCGCAGCATGTTTTTGGACTGTGAGGGGAAGCTGGAGAGCAGGAAAGAGACCCCACACACATGAAACCCAGCAGGCACCGGACCCCAGACCCCAGAGGTGTGAGGCGACAATGTCACACTCCAGTGCACCACCATGCCCCCCCCTCCCCCATTTAAATTCACCATGTTCTGCTACATTTGATTATGAAACCCTTTAATGCTGATGCAATGCACCATGTCACTAGTCACAAGTACCAACAAAATAATGGCCATCGAGCCCACCATACAGGTCAGGAAGACGGGGATATTACATTTACATGTGTAATTATTGACTTTTAACAATCTACGTCTGTCTTTCAGCGGCTGCTCATGTTAACACTTATGAGAAAACCATTGTGATATCTAGCATTTTAATCAAACATGTTAATATCAAACTGAGGACTTGAGGAAATATCAAACTGAGGACTTGAGGAAAAAAACTCGATAACAATTTGTAGATTATCCAAAGCTTCTATTATGAACCCCATGTTTTTTTTAGTGAAATATTTCACATGCCCAAACACACCACCGTAACAAGTAACAGTAGGTCCAGACAGGGATATTTTTCTTCTCACTGTCATGCAACATCGCAACTAACTGTCCAACTGCTTTGAAATACAGTGGTCTGTGACGTGTCAGACTCAGGATGCAATTCAAATAGCTTCTGTATTTGCATTTCACTGACTCTAGGTGTACTGTTGGAACCTGTGTGTGTGTGTGTGTGTGTGTGTGTGTGTGTGTGCGAACAGGTATACCTTACCTTATGGGGACACAATGTCCCCACAACGTGATGAATACCCGTTTTTTCCGTCATTAGGGAAAACTAGATTTAATAAAAATCTGTTACTGCACTGAAAAAAGTAAAAATGCAAAAACTTTTGTATTTTGTTTGGTTACTTATGGTTATGTTTAGGGCTGGGTGGGGGTTAAGGTCGTCATAGTTAGCGTTAGCATTTTCCCCATTGAAATGAATGAGCGGCCCCCATAAGGATATGTTTAACCGACATGTGCGTGTGTGTGTGTGTTTGCTCCACAGCAGTGCCGGTGACAGCTACTGTACCCACTTTGGTTGCAGTAGATACTTTATATGTTGCTCACGCTACAGTATGTGCGGCAGTGCCAAGGAGACCTAACTGAGCTTGCCCACTTGCTGTACTCTGAGGTATACCAAGCCCAGCCACTTTATCTCCACAGCCCATGGGAAGAGCAAGGGGCCAGTGGAGTAACTCCTGAGCCTTGGCCAGGGCAGCGTATCGCTGGAGTCCTATGCCCATCCCGGCCTGACCTCCGTGAAGTTTGAAACTCCAGCAAGGTAAGTCTGTAAAGCATTGTGGGCATGTACCAACTTTGTCATCGTTCTTACGTACATCTCTCAATGTACCAATGTAATACTTTATGAAATATGTGTGTGTGTGTGTGTGTTCCTTATAAGTCATGAAAAGAGCACTTTCTCAATCTTTGATAACAAGTCCTATGAATTACTTGAAGAGACTGCGAGGTCAAAGTCGTTATAGCCTTAGAAGTTACCAGAAGGGCTTGACCATCATTATTTCTGGAGTATAATGAGACATAATGGCCTAAAACGACCATCAAATGTCTGCGAAAATCCTTATGAGGAAAAACTCTGCAGTAATTGATATTGATGGTTTTAGTGCTGCATGTTCACTTCTTCTGGAAAGAGTAGCTTTGTTTCTGAGAGGATTTACTTGAGGATTACTTGCTGTACTAAAACTACATATTTTCAGATATTTACATGTATAATCAGAATGATCTGATAAGTGTATCGAAGCTATTTTGTACAGCATGTTTCAATGACTCTTTTGTTGCTGCACCAGCTGCCTGAATACTGCTACCCCCACATGCACTAAAGTGTCATAAACTAACGCTCTGATCTGCCCCCTACTCTGCCAGCAAGACCTCGTTTCCCCGGACCGGGTAGATCGCATGAGTTTTATACGTTTGCAGCTTGATATTTACTGAAGAAATTCAAGCTAAGCACCTTGCTGAACACGGCTATTCGACCACAGATCCAATTTTTCCACCAACCGTGATTCTATCAGTCATCGAAATCTGACAACAACATATTTTGCGGAGATGAAAAAGTGCATTTCAGTGTAGTGGTATATTGTTGTCTGTCATTCCAGGGAAAAGTAACAGTATGTGCGGTTTTGCCGTGGCAAAAAAAAGTTCACAAAAAGACTCAGGTTTACAGTAATTTTCAGACTATTAAAGACAAATACTGTTTTTAATGGATCAATATAGATACAAAATGCATAGACTGGCAGCTATGTTCCTTCAGAATAAACCTTCCTTTCCGCCAAACCATACATTCTTCAGGGATAAGATATCTATACCTTTGGGATGTACTAGAGTTGCAGCACCAATAAAGAAGAATTTACCTTATCGCCTTTCAATTTCCTACCTCATTCTGAAGGCTACCACTCAACCTTCCATCTTAATGAGGCTTTTCAGCAGTCTGTATGCCCCACTTGGCTTCTGGGCGCCAAGATGGCGATGCAGATCTAGCACGCAGCATTTCCTTCGCCGCATACCCGCTGCCAAAAGCCTGCACACAAGAGGGGGGGAAATTTCACAGGCTCCCACCCTCTTGACCTACCCAAGCTGGTGTAGCTCTTGCGCCAGCGTGTAACAATTGTCCTGCTGCTACTGGAGCCAGGGAAGAGCAAAGGGTAGCTTGACCTCCGTCGCATTCTCACCGATCGACAAACATGGACCATGCATCCTGTGTTCCCCCGACAAGCTTATAAACGCCGAACAGATTTGCGTTTAGACATTTTGCCAGCACCCCACCGTCCACTTGGCAAAGTTTAACACGGGCTATCCCTTAGCCCCTAAAACAAGACACGCATGCACATCGCCCAGATATTCATACTGTAGTTCATAGCATTAAAGACATTTTGAGTAGCCTCAGTCGGTGGCAATTAGCCGTCCGCTCAGGCCACAAACGGAGACAAGTGGGAAAACACCACACCTAAGGCACGGTAAACCTTTCCAAATACGGGGGGATTTAGTCGACATTCTGAAAAACAATCTGCTTCCCCTCCTGGCAGACGGCCTGATGAGCTAGCTGACTTAAATACTCGATTTTCCAGCTAAAAGAAGTCATAAAACTGACACGATAATGAAGTATAATTTTACCCTTCGTACAATGGCAGACAGCTGCGTTTCAAAGGTGTAATATACTGTAGGACAGTGTGGCGATTAAGAATGAGGCTGTCATGTGTCATGTACCCAAATGCGTACTGCCTTTCAGGCTAATGGTTAGATGACACTGATGATATGAGGAGGCGCACTTAATGATACATTTGGTACGAGGTAGGAACTGCCACATATGATGCTGAGAACATCACCAGAGATTTTTCCACATCCATCTATCCTTTCTCATTCCTATAACTTATAATCTAATAAATGGATATGATTAGCATCGAGGCTAACCCTGGATGTGACTGAGCTTGCATATGCAATAAAAACACATTCGCATATTTTCATGCTGCGATAATTGCAATTCGAGTATAACATATTCAACGCTTATTTCATAGTGGTAGGATTCAATGGGAAAAACCACTGCCACAGTTTGACCAATCTTGTCTGTAAAGGCTTTTCAGGAATATAAGGACAATAGTTTTACCCCTTGCATGATGAAAAAGATGAAAGAACAATGTAGGATGGGTCAGGATTTGCAATACGGCAAACATAGATCTGTACATATAGGAGATTTGGTCTTATGTCTTTTGGTTTGATAGCATTTCATACCTTCTCTGTTTTTGTTAGGTACAGTTCATCTCTCTGTAATAGTGCATTAGCTCAGGTTTGTCACGTGACAGTTGTGATGTCACAGTTCAAAGTTCCGATCCTGTTTAAAATCAGGTCGTCGATATACGGTCTATGCGACTTATGACTGATCGACTGTTACGAACGTTCTGAGACCACAAATATGTGGCCATGACTGCACCCCCCCGGCAGCGCTACTGCCGCCCTGCGTGACTGTGTGACAGTTTCCACCCCAACTGCAGGCAGCAACGAACAAAGTAAATGGAGATCAAAAGGTTAAAAAAAGACCAAACCATATGACTTAAAGATGAGATAGTTCTACTATACAGTATGCTAAACATTTGACAATCTTCCAAGTCGGAACGGATCGCAGTCATAAGTTGACAACGACCTGTACTGAACGTTGTACCGTAGTATTTGACTGTAAATTTGTAGGTATCCTTTTAATTTTGGACACCGCGGAACCAAACTCGGTTGGTGATTGGTCATGTGTCATCTGCCTACTTGGAGCAGGGATGCTCTCAGAATGCTTACTTTTGATTTATACTTAGGCATTCCTAGGATGATTTCTGTGACTTCTGTATTGGCAGTTAATAATCTAGTGTGGGCTATTTTGTTTATTGCTAAATATAAATTAAATTTTAAATAATAGCTGTGACGGGTGATGAATAGGATACATGAGCATGTGGAATTTTGAATTGACTTTCAGAAAGTTTGACTGAAAATCTTAAAAATAAAAAGCTTTTATTCAACCTTAAAATGGACCACTTACAGTTTAAGATAGCATTAAAGTAGTTTTAAGTACCATGCTTCAAGTACTAAATCACCATCATACAGGAATTGATTATTATATAAATTTAACCATCTTTCTCCTTCATTATACTTTATATATATTTTGAAAGCATTGATTTTATGTGATATAAATTTTCTGATTGCTAAGTGTGTGGTGCTTCCTGAAAGAGTTCCGATTAAAAAAAAGCATGCCAATTTACGAATTATCATTAATAACAATTGAAAAAAGACAAGTTAAATAACCTTGATTTTCCATAATATCCTTTTAATTATTTTAGTTTGCCACAGATTATTATCTTCATAATCATGCATAAAATGAATTTATAGCAATGTGTCATATTTTATATAACAGCATATGACATGTAATACAATGTTTCTGATTTATTAACTCCCACTAAAATTTAATTTAATAAGTAATTAAAAATTTTGGAAAATTGAAATTCAAATCATACTTTATTAAAGGACAGTTCCCAGCTGGGAAGGGTCATAGGTAACGTTACTGCCGATTGAAAGCTTTTTACTAGGATGCCATGATGACTCAGTGGCTGCACCTTTAGCATCATACATCAAGGGGATTCCTGCAGGTGGATAGATTGCTGGCTCTAAAATGCCCAATGGGTTTCCTGGTATTGGTTCCAGGCTTAGGGTTGCAATATAATATAATATAATATAAACTAACGTGGTAAACAAATGGGGATATTTTTAGGGTGCCAGACAGAATGAGATTTGCAGTAACAAATCCGAGACACATGCTTATCAAAGTACATATTATACACATCATAGATTTAACACGATGTAAATATGGTCTGATGAGTCACGTTCTCTGTTATATCATGTGGACGGCCGGGTCCAAGTCCAGGACCTGGGGGAAGCGATGGCACCAGGATGCATTATGGGAAGAAGGTGACGCTCTGGGCGATGTCCTGCAGGGAAACCTTGGGTCCTGGCCTTCATGTGGATGTTACTTTGACACGTACCGTCTACAAAACATTGTTGCGGAGCAAGTTCACCCCTTCATGGCGATGGTATTCTCCAATGGCAGTGATCAATTCAGCAGGATAATGCGTCCTGCCACAAGGCAGAGATTGTTCCGGAGCGGTTTGAGAAACATGAAAAGGAGTTCAGGGTGTTGACTTGGCCTCCAGTTTCCCCAGATCTCAATCCAATCGAGCATCGGTAGGACGTGCTGGACAAACAAACCCAGTCCAAGGGGGCCCTTACAGCTTACAGGACGTGAAGGATCTGCTTCTAATCTCTTGGTACCAGATACCACGAGACACCTTCAGAGGTCTTGTAGAGTCTATGCCTCGACGGGTCACAGCTGTTTTTGGCGGCACATCGGGGACCTACACAATATTAGGCTGGTGGTTTTAATGTTACTGCTGATCGGTATATATGCAAAATGAAACACTTTACTAAAAAAAACAAAAAACAGAACTTTGCGTGACTGTCCAGCGGAGGCTAAGTTGCCTACGTCTTCGCATTTTTAATCATATACAAACACTTCCGGCATTCATATCATATGCTGTGTACTACAGACAAGCATATCCAGAATTAACCTCAGTGTAACCTCGGTGTAAGTACTCAAGAAAATGGAAGGATAGATTGGAAACACGCAATTCCGTTTTACTTTGTGATATCCTACCCAACTGTTCTAGTCCAATAGTATCTGTGATATGGTAGTGAAAAAAACTTCTTTGAGTTTGACCTTTTTGATACCCAGCCTTGAATTTTCAGCTATTGTATAATCTATTCTGCAATCTTGGAATTGTCATGCCTGCCTTCTGGGACAATAGGGAAAAACTGCAGCAACCCCTGTTCACAAGAGTGTGTAGTTACTAAATATTATAATAGAAAATTTCGTAGCTCAGACTGGAATGTGGCTACGTGACAGTAATCAGAACATCGATATCAGAAGCACATACAGTAGGAGAAAAATGATTATGTAAGTGAGAATAAGTCCAGTTCATGTAGCCTTAAACTCCAACCCACACATACTGTCCAAGAAAAAGCAACAAAACAAGAATAAATGATTAGTAGTGACTCCAGTTTCCTCCCGTTGTTCATTGACCTGAAACTAGGCTAACAGGTATCTCTGCATTGCCCATAGTGTGACCCATAGAGTGTGTGTGAGTGTGTACATGTATGTGCCGTACGATGGGCTATCAATGCCGCCCAGGATGAACTCCAACTTCATGCCCTGTGCTGCCTGAAATGGGCATTGGGATCCCCACCTCTCTAGAATAAGTAGTTGATGGATGGATGGATGGATGGATGGATGGATGGATGGATGGATGGATGGATGGATGGATGGATGGATGGGTGTGTGGATGTATGGATGGATGGATGGATGACTAATAAGGCTAGTAATTACTTCCTTGCAAACTTTTTGAAGGGTGATGTGAAACTGAGGAGTCTTGGCTACATAACATATCATCACCCAGAGAGTAAAGCGGACAATTGATTGATTGATTGATTGATTGATTGATTGATTGATTGATTTCAAACAGTCACATTATCATCTGGTGAATAGAGT